>PVKE010006203.1:0-55432 GCA_004027555.1 Craseonycteris thonglongyai
GGGGGGGGCAGAAAGTCAATCGCTATCTAGTGGCACTCCGCTCCATTCACCTGTCCAGCCTACAGTCCCGACTCTGTATAAGGTACCGGAAAGGAGATTAGAATGAAAATTTGGAAAACTGGTGTTTGTCTCAGCTCTGTATTTTCTTGATACTGGACAAATTGTTCATTCTGTCTGGGCCCAAGTTTCTTGATCTATAAAATAAGGTTTCAGACTAAAGTCTCTTATCTCCAAGGCTTTCCAGCAAGGCTGCCCAGCTGTGCAGTGGACATGTACCCAGGGGATGTATCCAGACCCCTTCAGGAGTGAATGACTCATTCCTCTAGCTGCCGTAAGCGATGCCAACAGGAAGCATCTTCTTGCCTTGGCTCAAGAGGGCTGACTCATCTGGGATCACACCTCTCCCGCCCCGGGAGGCCTGTACTTCAATGGCTGCTGGAGTGATGAAAAAGCTGGCCCCTTTGTCCTTACTCAGGATTACTCCAAGGGGGCATTCTAGAACTCTCCATGTGATAAACTCAGACTTCCACTGAAAATGCTATAGACCTGCCTCTCCCTCTACAATTCTGTTGCCCTCCCTTCCATAGGCATTGATCCTCAGAGCACTCCCTATAACCTCTTACACTAAGCTCCGTGTTAGATCTGCCTACCAGGAAATCTAAGCAGCAGTACCTGGCAAATCACCTCTGCCTTTATAGAAAGCCTGGAAGAAGTACCCCATGACGCTGGTTCTCCAGTTCTCACAGGTAAATGGGGGTAATACACCCTGGCATACTTGCCATGGAGTTGCTGTGAGGATCAGATCAGATAATGAAGGTAAAAGCAGTTTGTAATCTGTGAATATTACACAAATGTTCATTATTATCATTAATTAGAACAGCATTACAACTATGCTGTACGCTGCCACAGAAAGGGCTGTGTAGTTAAAAGATCTTGGTTTCAGTCTTGCTTCTGCTTCTGATACAGCTTTGGTCACATTAATATACATAGTCATTAGCCTTGTCAAGGCTCTTGGCAATATCTTACCAATCACTTTTCCATTTTCATCTAATGCAGATCCCACATTCTGCCCCAACAGTCCACTCGCTTTTCTTAAACCTGCCCTGCACTTTATCACTTCTGACTTGGTCTTTAATGCCGTCACCTAAGCTCTGCCACTGAAACCCTATTAAGGCTCATTGCAAAGAAGGCAGGCTAGGAAAGTGTCTTCTTCCATCTACTGACTAACAATTTCCATTCCCTTCAGAGCACTTTCTAGAATCCACATGGAGGGCTTTCCCCTACCCATGTCCCAGGGGCTCCTTAAATTCTCAGTGTGTTCTGATCCAATGCTTCTCACTTAGGTCCCCTCGCAGGTGCCATGTCAATAGGAAAATACCTCCCTTGACCTCACCATACTGGTTAAGCCTGCTGACTGTTCTTTGCTCTATAAAATTGTCAGTCCTCCTGAGAGACCAGTTTCTCTGTTGGTTCTCTTGCTATTTCTCCAACTGTGCCCGCTCAGTCCCCTTCACGGCTTCCTCTTTCCCATGCTTACACACCTCAGCCCTCCACCCCTCCCCCCTTGCTCCCTTGGGGGTCATACACTACGCTCATGTACACTGCTTTAAAACCAACCTGTATGTTGATAATTTCCAAGTTTGTGACCGACTATCACCTTCCATGAATTCCAAAGTCAGTCAACCAGCTGCCTCCCACACATATTTAATCTATAGTCACACAACTATGGATATATATTTCAAATTGAACTCAGTTTCTTTATTAACCACTCCCCAAATGAGATGAACAACCTTCAAAAAAAAAACCCAAAAACCTGTGCCCACTAAGTTTAGGCGCTGTCCCCAAATACACCACATTCACTTCTACTTCTTTACTAGTTTCCTTCTTCTCTGCTTGCCTAAGTCTGAACCTTCATTCCTTCAAGCCCTAGCTCAAGTGTGACCGCCTTCACAAAGCCCTACTCATAGCTCAGTCCTTATTCACCTCTTCATCCCAAATCATCCATTTTCTACTCCTATCATGCTTAAAGACATTGTAAATAACTTACAAGGAGGTCTTTTATAATCCTACAACTGGGCATAGTAAATATGGTTAATAAAGTTGAAAACTCCTTTAGGCTTTAGAGAAAGCTTCTCTATGAGTACTAAGAAGATGCATTATAATACAGTACTTACATAAGAGTTCTTGACCAGTCAAGAAACAGAAATGTGTTCAATGCCAATTGATCTATGGGATGCTATTGCAGGCATCTTTCAAGGGTTTCTAGAAGGAACAACTCAGCACCACTAACTTCTGGCCACTCCAATCTCTCAGACATTTCTGAACGCCCACACATCATGCTGTTTCTTCTGCTTAAAGTGTCCCTCTTGCTCCCTCTTGTTTTCTTGTAGGTTGAATGTCCTCAGTCCAAAAGTAAGCTCCTCTGTGAAGCCTTCCAACTCTAACTAGACTCCCCATGTATTTATATCTCCCTCCTCTGTTATGCCGGGGTTCCTTTGCTCCCACTCCTAGTATATCACTTACCAAAGCATAGTACACTTAGTTTTACATCTGAGTCCCTGAAAGTTGCACAGATAACTGAGGGCAGGGCCTGCACCATATTCATCTTTGGGCTGTGTTTGAGTACTGTGTGAACACTTGTGTTGCTAGGTGCTTGACAAAAACCCAAAGGGGAAATGCTGTTTATTAGCTCCGAATTATGGAAGAAAGAAACAGGCTTAATGAGGTTAGGAGACTTATTAAACCACTACACCCTCAGCACCTGGAACATAAATATTTGTTGAATCAACATACCTGTTCAAGGTTACATAGCTAATAAATGGCAGAGCAGGGAATCAAACCCAGATCTCTCTGGCTCCAAATCCCATGTTCTCACTGTCCTTAGAAATCCTCCTTTCTCTACTTCACAACTTGAAAAGAGAGGTAAAAGCCCCTCCCCATATCTGGGCAGAAGCACCCTTGTTCGCCTTCTCTTGGAGACGAAGTAATTCTTGCTCAGACATTCCATTGCAAACATTTTAACTACTTTCCCAATCTGTTTTGAGTCACTTGAGGTTTTCTCCACACCCATTAGAATGTGAAAGCTCAACTGGACATAGCACTTACTGATGCTAGCTAGCTAGAGTAGAAGTGCTTTTGTTAAAAACACTTGTTAAAAAGTCATTGATCCAGAAGGCTTTATATAAATGTATACGTATTCTTTCAAGGCTGTCTCATCGAAATTCTAAAGGAAACAAAAAGTTTTGCTTGGAAACTCCCAAAGCCAAAACTGAAAATATCCCGAAAAGTCTGGGCATTTTAACCCTCATATGGCTTACATAATTTTTTTTTAAAGTCCTCTTTAAAACAATAATGCTTTGGAGTAGTTCTTTTCCTAACAAAAATAAATCAAATGCTAGGAAACAAACAAACAAAAAACCCTACTTGGAAAAGCATACAATTTCACAGCTATCCAAAATTAAGGGTTATCAAATATACTTCAAAGGCCCATAAAATAGGTGCTTTGCAACCAGGCAGTTTTGTTGTTGCTGCTAAAACTAAAATTAAGACCAAAATCCCAGAGTTCAATGCCCAAGCAAGTTGATTTGCTCAGATATTTAATCAAAGTTTCTAAATCCAGGCTTGTTTTATCTATTTGCCTTTGCCTAAAATGCTTACATGTTCACTACTAATGAGCTATTACATCTTTTCATTTGGGCACTGCTTGGTGAGTGTAACTGTGCTGATTTGGGTATGGTGATAGTTTAGATATTATTATGGCCACTTTACTTGGTGATATTCCTTGAAGACACCAGCATGGTTGTATAAATTACAAAGGGTGTAAAAAAGGAGAGATGACACGGTGCAAAACCAGATCAGCAGCAGGAGTACTGTAAAATACCGGTATGCAAAGAGTATGTGGTGGGCTCAGTCTCTTGTCTGGCTAATGGGAGGCAAGGTTACCCTCTTTGGTGAATGGAACAGCCTCTAGGGGCTGATTAATGTGTATGATGAATATTTCACAGCGTTTTAATAATCCAGCATTTATAGCAAAAAGAGTCTATTTTCCTGACAACGGAGGCTTAACATTCCTGCACAGCATTAGCTAATTCCACTTTGGATCACTTCGAGTATTACAAACCTATGCTTGCAGGGTCCAGTATAGCTTTGATTCATATAAATTGGTTCCAACATTATATCTAACCTAGCCTCTTCCCACTGCACAGTAAATGGGAAACTCAATAATGGTTTGGATGCTTGCTTTAAAAAAGCGTATTTCTATAATGTTCACCAAAATTAATTATTAGGCTCATAAGACCAGCGGTATATTGAAACGGTTGATTGAATTAGACGGTTGATTGAATTAGACGTCACCGTCCTAAATACGTTAAAACTTTAAGGTATTTAAGGGCACTTACCTTTTGTGCATTTTTCCCATCTTCAATTTCAAAATCTAGTCTGGGGATGATCAGGTCTTTTAGTGTTAAACAATTTACCTCCATCTGTAATGCACAATTATAGCACAAAATTATTTTACCATTGGATGTTTTCTCCTCTAACCAAAATACCTATTACTTGTTCATGAACATGAACTTCCCCTCCGGAAACTCATCCTGGGAATTTCCAGGAGCGTAGCCACTCCAACACTAAAACGCACATAAACCAACACAAACACTAATTACTGAAAAAAATGGGAAGAAAAAAAAAATCGACATAAGTAGTGATTTTTAATGAACAGCAACAGAACAAAATAGAGTTACCAAGTCAGGAGGGTGTACGGCAAATCTGTCAGAAAGTACAGGGTATCCGAGGTCAGTTAATTTTGGCGCAAAGAACCGGGAGGGATTCGGCTAAGGGGTTTTGAATCGTGGGGGGGAAGAAACCCGATCGCCAGAACAAGCCCACTAAACGCTTAGCGCAGCTCCTTCCCAAGCTTCCAAGTAGACCCCCAAGGATAAACTCTACCAATGAGCCCCCCAAATCGTGAGGAAGGGTAAGTCCCCTCTACTGCGCGGCCCGAGGGAGAGCTGGAGCGAGGACACCGCACGCGCGCCTGGTCCGGCAGCAGAAATTCCGTAATTCTCCGCCAGCCCGGGAGGGGAAGGATGGCAGGGAGGCGATCGGGGCGGAGGGGGTCCCCCTTACCCCCAATTCCCGCCTGGACTGGGTCCGCACGCTACTTACTCCTGCTTTGCGAAGGCTTCCTGCCTCTACGCTAGGGGTCCTCCACGGCCTCACATCCACGCGGGATCAGCGGGGCGAGGCGATCAGCAGCCGGGAGGCAACATCAGGCCGGGAAAGCCGAGCGCGCAGACCCCACTCCGCACGCCGGGAGCCCTGGGCGCCGGGACAGCGCCAGCGTTGCAACACGCCCACCGCGCCCGCAGCTCAGGCTAGCAGTCCCCGCTAAAACACCTCCTCTGGCGCCTTGAGACCGAATTTGAGAATCCACCAATCAGCGGAGGCTGGCGGGCCGGCCCCAGCCAATCGCGCGGCGGCACGGCCCGGCCTCCCCGCCCCCGGAGGCTTGGCGCTCCTGGCCGCGCGTTTCGCCCGCACCCGCCCAATTGTTGCCGCCTCGACCCCCTCCCCCTTCCGGGTACCTGGAAACCTCGGGCCCGGGAGCCAATTCCTGCTGAGGACGCGGGCCCGGCGGCCGCGGGAAGCCTAGGTGGGGGCGGGCGGGGCGGCGGGAGGCGGTGGAGGAGGCCCTTTTGTTATGCATAAAAGACCCGCTCAAGTGCCCTGAGGTTTCCGCGCGGGGAGATCGCGGGCACCGTCAGGGCAAAGGGGAGCAGATGGGGTTTGGAAAAACGATCTGCACACCCTGGATGCTGCCGCCGCCACCTCTGGCCCCCAGCAACCTGCCCAGAAGCCAAGTTGCCCAGGCTTGTTGGGGCAGACTTCCTAACACTGAACGCCGGTGTGTGACACGTGAACCATGGTTACCACTCGGCGCGGAGCAGATGGCACGCCAGTTAGCGCTGGAAACTAGACTGCAAGGAGAACCAGCTGTTTTCGTTTTGTTTTGTTTTGTTTCTTGCAAGTCCTGAAGTTTCTTGGTGGTGTTCCCAGTACAGAACGTCTCCAATAATTAGGGGCAGAAAAGTCTTATTAAATGATTCTTTGCAATATCGGCTAGCGTTCTGGGAAACATTCGAGAAAATTTCCTCAACATTACTGACTTGTATTAAATGTTTCACTTCCTTCAACTTTAGTTTCTTATCTAAGATTAATACTGATGGGCAGTCTTGTGTCTGTTTTAATAGACATTACTGTTTAGATCAGTTGTAAATTTAGAGAAAAATTGCGAAGCTTGACAGAAGGTTCCCCTTATCTAACAAACTGTTTAACCTATTAACATTTTTTTAACATTTTATATTTGCATAATACTTTTGTTGAAATTAACAAATCGATGCTGATATATTATTAAAGTCATGATTTAGATTTCCTTAATTTTTACCTAATGTCCTTTTTCTCTTCCAGGATACCATACCACATTACATTTAGTCTTCATGTCACCTTATGCTCCTCTTGACTGTGACAGTTTCTCATACGGTACTTTCCGGGTTTTTAATGACCCTGACAGTTTTGAGAGTAGTGGTAAGTCATTTTGTAGGATCTCTCGCTATTGAAATTTGAGACAGCATTCTTTAAAGAATATCTACATACATTTTCCTGTAAACCATATACTTTATAGCAAGGATATCATTCTCTCTGATGTTCTTTCTGTACCAAGTGCTCCACTTTCCACCCCTCATCTCCCAAATATAAACGAAGTGTCTGTACAATTCAGAATGCTCAACCAATTCCTTCACTTTTTACTCTGTTTAGATTGCTGATAAATACAACTGGAAAATCACTACTAGGTCATATGTTAAAAAGACAAAAAAGTATGGCTGCCTTAAACATAAACCAATGGTAATAAAAATAAGACATTTTTTAAATATTAGAAATGATATTTTGAACTGAAATCTGTCTTGCAGGTAGAAACATAAGAAGATAAGTATAAAGAATAAAACTGTAGTTTATTCAATTGTGCATTTATTTGGAAACAAAATTCCAATGAGGAATTTTTTATTCCGTCTGTATTAATGTACTGTGGCTGCTCTAACAAATTACCACAAACTGGTTGATTTAGAATGGGGCGGGCAAGACGTCAAACGTGATCCACCACTCGACCAACAAGTAATTTTGGGGTGACTACTTGAATTAAGAAAATTACGTGAGGAAGCCGGGATGGTTCCGCTGGTTAAGAGCTTGCTTTGCAGCCCCAGGGTCCAAGGATTGAATCCCAGCCCTGACCTGTGCGGACCCATGTGCTGAGCTGGGGTGAGCTTCCCGTGTGGCAGCTTTCCCAGTTCAGCCCCCAGCTGGTGGGGGAATGCCTTCCATGCAGGAGGCCCCTGGCCTGGTTCCTGCCCTGTATGGCCCCCACCCACCTGTGTGGAATGAAACCAGGTCAAAAACTGATGATGTACAACTATGGAGACTGTTCTGGGCCCTCCCCCTTCTCTCTGTTTCTGTCTCTGTCAAAAACAATAAAATAAATATTTTTTAAAAAGTGTCATTGTGGACACCATGTTACAACAGGACCTAGCAGCTAGACAGCTAAATGTAAAAGAAACACATTTTTTGTAGGCACACATACAGCTACTAGAGGGAGAATTGACTCTTTGCAATCAAGGTGGCTGTATGTAAACGGTGTCCCAAAATTCACACAAGAAGCAATTTTGATAGAAAACACAGGTTTATAATTAAAAATTGTAAATTTTCATTGCTCCACAATGAAAACGCGTTGTTCTTTCATGTAGCGCTCCATTTTTAATAATGCTGAACTGTCAGCTGTCACACTGTCTTTTTTTTTTCATTGGCAACATTTTCCGCACAAATGACACAAAATTCAAATCTTGCGTGAATTTTGGGACACCCTCTACTTGAATAAGTGAAAATAAATAGCTAGTGGACCATGACTCTTGGAGAAAGTTGGTAGTAGCCCTTGCCTGAAAAATGTCTGCCCAGATCTGGTTTAGAACAATATTTATTCTCGTTGTTCTGAAGGCCAGAAGTTCAAAACCAAGCCTCACACTCCTGGGGTTCTAGAGAACAATCTGTTCTTTGTCTCTTCCAGCTTCTGGAATCCTTATGTTTGGTTGCCTTACTCAGTTCTCAGTTCTCTGCCTCAGGAGCCATAGTTCCTCTTCTTCGATCGATTCAAGCTCTCCTATGTGTCTTTTTTTTTTTAAGATTTATTGTTTGAGAGAAGGTGAGAGAGAGAGAGAGAAAGGGGAGGGCCCAAAGCAGTCTCCATAGTAGTACATCATTAATTGTGACACAGTTTCATTCTACACAGGTGGATGTGGTGCTGCACAGGGTGGAAACTGAACTGGGGCCTCCGCATGGGAGGTGAGAACCTTTGCCGAAGAGCCATCCCCGTGGCTACCAGTTGCACTGCAGTTCAGCATAAAGGGTTTGCATGGGTCGGGACTGGGAATCGAACCCCAGACCTTGTAATTGTGAGGCAAGTACTCAACCGCTGAGCTATCCCAGCATCCCCTCTCCTATGTCTCTTATAAGGACACTTGTTACTGAACTTAGGTTTTGCCTGTATAATCCAGGATGATTTCATCTCAAAATCTTTAACTAAATTACATCTGCAAAGACCCTTTTTCCAAATGAGATGACATTCACAAGTTCCAGGGACTAGGACATGGACATACCTTTTGTGGAACCACTATTAAGCCTTCTGGATCCACATTTTAATTATTAAAAGTTTATTAATTTCACTGATATTTCAAAATAATAATGGTTGTTTCTTTGAGGTTAGGAAGTTTTATGTTACAGACTTTTTTCTTGCCTTTTCAAAGTATTTTTTTCCCTATCTATTCCAATTCAAATGCAGCCGCTGTTTAAAACAAGGAAACAAGAAACACTCAATATGTAGCTTCAGACACTGGTAACTTCATTGATTGTTTAAAGTAAGATTGATCTTAGACTTGGAGGAAAACTGGAAAATGAGTGTTTGATGGGCAAATTTAGAGAATTACTCCAACACTTTTATTTATATTGATGCTTTCAAGTCCTAGAATTTGTAAATAATGTGTCAACCTCTGTTATTCACCTGACAACTGATGGTGGCTGGGAACTCATGTTGGGGGGGCATTGAGTCCCTGCATGTGGCTTTTCCATGTGGCTGGATCTTCCTTATAGCATGGTGGCTAATGTTAATAGATTTACTTGGTGGCTCAGGGTTCCAAGAATGTCCCAACTCATAAGGTGGAAATTACTTATGCATTGCCTTTTGCAATGTAGCCTCAGAACTTGGCGTCAATTCTGCCATATTTTTGGGGGGTGAAGCAAAGATCCACCCATATTTAGGAGGAGAGGACATACACCTTACCTCTCAATAGAAGATGGGTCGAAGAGATTGGGGCCGTATCTTAAAACGGGGTTTTGTTGGTGTGTAGCTGTATCACTGTTTTTTTGGGAGGAGTTGAAGTTGTAAATGAGAAATCTCATGGGTGGAGTATCTGATGGAGGTATAACTGAAGAATGAGCAACAGGGCTGTGATCAGGATAAAATACACAATGACGTCTGATATTCCTCTATGCAAAAGACTTACTCCAACTTCTCAAATTTGCATATAGTCTTTTACCTCCTCAGGGTTCCAAATCCCAAGACTTACGATGCTTTACAGGAAGAATACACTATAGTGAAATATAGTTCACGCTAGTCAGAAGTCTGAATTATCCAGTTAATGTATGAGCTTCCTTCTACAGTTTCCTTTTCTTCCACTACTGCAAGCACAGTCATCTTGATGTAACATCTGTTCACAAAAGTGCAACTACAGAAGGGAATTAGAAACTGAGTTTTCACCACATGGGTAACAGAGGGACCTTGGTTTCATGCATATGCTGGCAATTAAGTCTCTCTGAGTGGATCAGTTTCCAGTTGTTCTTAAACTGAGGTCAGCCTAATCTAACGGCCATCAGCTGCTCATCAGTCGGGATATGACACATTTGCTTCTTTAACTGCTAGTAACTTCAGAGCAGGCAGAAAATCTATTCTTGACTGACCCCAAACAATGTCAGAAGGAGAAAGAGTCCATGATTGGTTCCTGCTCATGAACTTAGAAACAATTTTTAAAAAACTAGATTAATACCAAAGGGCAGAAATGGCTCCCATCTCAAATGTCATCCAGATGTTCAGCTGCTCAAGGGAGATGCCTAAGCTGTGATACCACGTCCCAAAGGAAACAGAGACAATTCCTTCTTTATCTTTATCTTTGTCACCCTTAGCACTCTGGAGCCAGGTCAGTTTCCTTCCTAACTGTTCGTTTGCATTGTCACTCATTGAAAAGATAATGTATGTGGTGCGCACGTGTATTCTTGTGTGTGCATATTAAAGGTAAGACTGTGGGGAGGGGGTTGTGCTGTAACAAACATTTCAGACCACACTGAAAGGATGGATTTTAAGCTGGGTTGGGTGTTTCTTGAAACAATGGGATAATAGAGAGCATATCATCATAGGGCACCTCTTTACATAGTGTCACTTTTTTTTTAAATCTTTATTTTACTGTTTTGAGAGAAGGTGAGAGAGAGAGAGAGAGGGAGAGAGAGAGAAAGGGGGAACGGCCTAGAGCAGTTTCCATTGTTGTACATTATTAGTTGTGACATGGTCTCAGTCCACACTGGTGGATGTGGGGCCGCACAGGGCAGGAAATGAACCGGGGCCTCCCACATGGGAGGGGAGAACCTTTGCAGCCATCTTGGTGGTTACCAGTTGTGCCACAGTTCAGTATATGGGTTTGCATGGGATAAGGCCAGGAATTAAACCCCAGACCTCATGATTATGAAGCAAGAGCTCCATCGCTAAGCTATCCTGGCATCCCTACATAGTACCACTTTTATGCTGCAGATTTGGGTGTGTTTTCTGAAGGGGTCACAGTGGTTAGGACAGTAAAAATGAGACTTGTCTACTGCTCTGAAACTGAGATTCTGAAGAAAACAGGGGACACGCTTCTTTATCTCCAGAGCCTTAGCCAGAGGCAAGGAAGTAACTTGGAGAGTAGAGAGACATAGTTCTAGACTAAGCTTGGCCATGAACTTTCTGGGTGACCTGGAACAAAATTTTTTGCCTACCTGGGCCTCAGCTTTCTCTTTAAAGTGATTGGGCTGATTTTGAAAACCTCTGAAAAACCTGTCTTCTATCATTCTAAATATCACTGGATACTGAGGATATCCTCCTAAAACTATTTGCTACTTATGTACAGATATGTAAGATTATTGCTGATGTTTTCATTTGAAAATGAAATCACTTCTTATTTTTATATTTGGTGAAACTGAACACATCTCGGTTTATTATATTTTATAAATAATTAAATCAGGCCAAAGACTGACCTTTGTCACCTTCATTTTTCCAGGCTTACAATTAAATGGCTGATTGTAACTTTTTATATCAACCTAATAGCAGTATTTGTAATAGCATTTATTCATTATAATGAGGTATAGGACCAGCTGAAAATATTTTCATTGTGCAGTGGAAAGAGGAGTTTGGGGTTAGGGGCTCAGAGGAATTTGTGGTTAGGAGCCGGGAGTGGAAACTTAAGTAAATACTGCATGTATATTACCTTTTTAAAACCCAGAGCCACCTCACCTATACAGGGTCTTCTGCCGTGGAAAAAACTAGAGAAGTAGAGTATTGAGCCCAAATTGAGATACATTAGCCCAGGCCTTCACTAAAAAATCACGGGGAAATGTTCATGTACAAAGGTTAAGGTATTGTCTATGATAAGTCCCTGTTAAATTGCAGACAAGTTCTGGAAAGACTAATCGTTTAACAACATCACCCATGTAGTGTCTTAAGGCACTTTCCTCAAACCATACCTGGGGGTAAAAATGGTATTTAACTTTAAAGCATAAAACATTGTTTCTCTGTAAAACCTTCTATAATATATTGGACTTTCTAGCTTTGTTCAAAGACACCCCTGCCTCCCCAGTGAATTCCGGGTATCTCCTGCCTGAAACATACTCTTAAACAAGTCTCAAACGTGCCCTGACACCAGAGGCCTCCACTGCTTTATATCGGTTTCTTTCTGTGACTACTGGTGGTCCTTGGCATCAGGTATCTCCATGTGTCATGGTTCCCCCTTGTCAACCAAGCTGTTAGCACTCAGCAGGTCAGAGATGCTCTGTGATGGCATGGTGCCCTCCTTTAAGGGTACCAGCCACTGCTGTTGCCATCAAACAAAGTCAAACCTGGATCTTTGCTGCATCTAGGACGGATGTTTCCGCTGGTGGTTCCTCAAGGTGCTGCGGCCACAGAGTGTGGAAGGTGGCCTTGAACATCCTCCTGCTCTACTTCAGCCTCCAGCAGAGTCAGGGCAGGCCCGTGCCTCTCTGTTTTGAAACGGGGAGGCGGAGAACAATCTCCTTCTGTTGTTGGTCATTTGTCACATCTTACCCCTTTCCCTAAGTATTCAGTCACAGGGCCTGGGCTGGGGGGCCAAGTCCGAGTGCTGGATACCGAGTTATAATTCCTCCTCTTCCCTATGGCTGACACATTGTAATTGGACCAAATTTTTGTCTCTGGATGAATTATTTCTCAAGATGCTCCTCTCCTTTCGTCATAAGCTAAGAGGGCCGCTTCTTGCGCTTTCAGTAATGTCACTACACTCAGATAAGTTTGTCAGTACGGCTGTAGAGCATGCCCCAAGGGCGTGTCCCGAGAAGAGAGAGCTCAGAGCAGGCTCAGCTGAGTGGGGCGGAGGTGAGCGCCATCACGCAAGATTGGAGACCAAAGCTGATCCTTTCTCCAGGAGCAAGACCTGAATGGGGTCACTTTACCTTCCTAATGGGGCAGGCTGAACATACGTAGTTTTAAATGGGACAGTACCACTATTTCATATTTCCCAACTGTCCCGTCATTTTAATATAAATGTTACTTTTGTCCTGTTGTTAATATTTTTGTAAAACACTGAACACATGTTGTTTGTTTATCATAAGGCTCTATGCTAGTCAATGTGTGCAGTAAAACTAGTGTGATGAAAGAGGAAGTTGTATTTACTGTATCCAGTCAGGGCCAGACTTCTTGACCTAGTGCCCATCAGACACCACCCCCTTGCTTGCCCATAGTGGCCAGGAATTCAAGAGGCTGCTGCTAAACCACATTCAGCACGTGGGAGCCAGGAGAGCCCCGATGCACATGAACTACTAAATGGACTCACCTGCCTGTTCACTTCTGTCAGGTGAGGAGTGTGGGATGCAATGACTAATCTTCCTGTTATATCTGCCATCCTTCCGCCCATAGAGATTCTTTCTGCCCTACATTCAGTTTGATTCAGACTTTTCAGACTCGTATTTCAGTTTAACAGGGTGTTAGCATTTTATTATTATTATTATTATTATTATTATTATTATTATAGCAGCATTCTCAGGTGGGACGTTAGCATATACTGCCTTGTGATAGAAGTCAGGGTGTTCATTCCTTTCTTTTCCTTTTTGATGCATGTTTATGATATTTTGTAGTCTGGCCACTGCAGTCCTGCATGAGACTGTTCAGTGTGGTAGGCCATACAGATTTTTTTACTGCTCATATGATATTTTATAAGTATTTTATTGATATATGTAAGAGATCATGTCTATGTTCCAAACTTACATTAGTTTAATTGAGAAAAGATAATATTTCAGCTACAGATATAGCCAGAAACACTGAAAATCTTGTTAACAATTTATAGTCCAGAAAAAGTGATGTGTTTGTAACTACTGATGTCAAAAACAACATCTATTAGTAGATTCAGGAGAAATTAGTGAGGTTAAGTTTTTTGAAGAAGTTGAGAACTTCTATGAAACCGGCCTAGAATATGTCAACAAGAGGAAGTGCAGTGTAGAAAACACCGAGACATGCCAGTGGGTGCGACTAAGGAAGACACCTGAATGGAAAGACACACAGGACAGCTGAACGAGGAACTCATCGCACACACAGAAACAGAAAAAATTCTGTGTGTTTGATCCGTGGACCCTCGTGAAATCTACAATTGTGAGGCAGTTCGGTACATGGACTGAAGGAAACATTTCTGTTTCTGATAGATGGGTAAAGACTTTTCCTGAAATGAGCGAAAAATGTCTCAGACTTTCAAGATTTTGGTAATATTGTAGGGTTTGTTCTTTGTCCTCCAGGAAATATAGCACCTGTGAAAGACTATTTTCTGTTATGAACAGTATGTGGTCAAAGGAGAAGTCTAGATTAAGTGTTGAGATCTAAGGGCTATGTTTGTTGTAAAGCAAAATTGTGTCATGAAGTGGGAGAAGTTTAATGATAAGGTGTTGAAAGACCAAAATTGGCCATATAAGATGATTTCATTGGAGAAATATTCATAGTAATATCATGGTGAAATAATTTTTATATGAGTTCTGTCACTGAAGAATAATGGTTAGCTTAATATGTTCATGTAATAAAACTTTTATCATCTTACTTGTTCATGAATATGGAATATTCCATAACCTCGTCCTGTTTTTGTCATCCCAGTATCCTGTTTTTGTCTCTAGGAAGTGTGGCCAGCCTACAAGGGGTAAGAAAGGGAAGGGCCTCCTGATAAAAGGAGAAAGATTCAGAAAGGACGGTGGAAAATGGAGGCATGCATGATCAGTTTAAGAGAATTGCTTGGGATCCCTGGATTATTATTCTTGTCAAAGATGGAAAAGATATGAATAAAATCTGCTTTATATAAAATCTCTAGACAGAGCATACCCATTAAATAAGCTCTCACTTCCAAGATAGTAGGATAGAGACTGTTGCTTTGTTCTTATATTTAGCTATACATTTACATTAAGAATGATATTGTTTAGCACAGGGATGTACAAGGTCCTACAATTAGGACATATTTTTTTTTAGTCTACATTTTATTGGCATACTTTAACTTCTTTTTCTCGTCTCTAAATGTCTGTAATAAAAGTGATTGTGTTTTGGCCAAAGGAATACCAAAATATTTTCTTTTGTTTAATGTTATTATTTTTAAAGATTTATTTTATTGTTCTTGACAGAGACAGAGAGAGACAGAGAGAAGGGGGAGGGCCCAGAGCAGTCTCCATAGTTGTACATCATCAGTTTTCAACATAGTTTCATTCCACACAGGTGGGCAGGGGGCCATACAGGGTGGGAACGGGGCTGGGGTCTCTCGCATGGGAGGTGTACTCCCGAGAGCTAGGGGGCTGAACTGGGGGCCTTCTACATGGAAACTCACCTTGACAGAAACCAAACTGCTTCACCCCCCAGCACACCCCAGGGAAGCACACCCCAGTTCAGCATATGGGTCCTCACGGGCTGGGGCCGGGACTTGAATCTCAGACCCCAGGGCTGCAAAGCAAGCATTCAACCTGCTTAGCCATCCTGGCATCCCCTGTTCAATATTATTTTTAAAAGTTGTAGGTCGTTATCCATGACAGTATACTTTCCTTTATCTTATATACTTTATGTAGTTTAAGTAAGTAAAGTGTGAATATCTTCCTATTCTTTGTGTGTGTATGTGTTTTGCAAAATGTCTAATATTTTGTTGCATTTATTTCTCTTCTCTTATGCTCACAACTTTTTTAGTAGATTGGTCTAAGATCCTTTGTGTGTGTGTGTGCCTGTGTCTAAGTCCTCTTTGCTTCAGTTATTTAACATTTTTCTACCTGATGAAGTTAAATTTTGCGTAGCCTTTTGACTCAAGGAGGATTTTTTCCTGTCTTTAATACTCAGTTTTACTGGACTACTTATTGTTTACTTATGTTCTCATGAGGCCACTTGTACTATTTTCTTCAGCTTGCTGAAATTTACTCTGGAAATTTGTTTTTTGATTTTTCTGATTTATTTATTTGTCTCATGGTTCTTAAATATTTTATTGATATTGGAATTACAGTGGCATGAAGCTAAAGTATCCACTTAGGGTAATTTGCATTTGCTCTTTTCCTAAATTTCTTGTAATCTTGTGAGTTTTTAAAAAGATTTATTTTGTATTGTTTTAGAGAGAGAGAAAGAGGTACAGTGATGGAGACAGAAAGAAGGGGGAGGGTCCAGAGCCGTCTCCATAGTTGCACATCATAGGTTTTTCCACATAGTTTCATTCCACAGGTGGGTTGCGGGGCTGCACAGGGCAGAAACTAGGCTGGGGTCTCACCCTGGTGAGAACCAAACTGGGGCACAGCCCAGTTCAGCATATGGGTCCGCATGGGCCAGGGCCGGGATTCGATCCTCAGTCCCCGGGGCTGCAAAGTGAGCGTTTAACTTACTGAGCCATCCCAGCTTCCCCTGATTTTTTTTTAATAATTAAAAATACCCACCCCCACCCCCCAAAAAGTCCACCTTAGTCAATGTCAACATAAATCAAGCAAAGTTGCTTGTTGGAGAACAAGAGAACAATACAGTTATATAAATGATTTACCTTTTTTCCAGTGACTCTCCTACTGGATAACAAATTACAAACTCAGCTGAAGCAGAGCTGGGAACACATGGTGAAGAGAGGAAAGTAGATAATATTGCCAATGGGGGACACCCCATGTTATAACTATAGGGCTAAAATTAATCTCACTTTCGCCAAAGATGAATTAAAATTTTTACAATAATAAGAAAATATTGTTGCCTTCACCATTTTCTAATGATTCTCTTGTTAAATATGCAATTAGAAATTAAGAGAAAGAAACCTCCATACCATTGCCTCCATTCAATGAAAGCAAGCTTCATTGAATTTCATGGCTGTAAAACTGACATCTCAGTGGATTTTCTTTTTAAAGTGCTAGTCTAATTTTTTTTTGTTTTGGAACAATCCCAGTTGGCTGTTTGAAAAAGCACAAAACGATCTTGTCTCTCGGGCCAATGGCAACCTCATAGTTAATACTAAAGATGGCACTGAAGATGAGTATATTTTAATAGCATTAAATCTCAATGAAAAGTTTTTATGGACTGGGTTACTCAGAAAGCGTTCATAAGCATTTAGGTTAGTTTCATTTACTTTTTACACATTAATTATTAATATCTGTAATGAAACAATAATACTGTTATGCATTGCCGGGTTCTCTTCACTACAGAGGATACCAAGCACTTTATGAGCTGCTGAGAGCCTATGTAGCTGCATGAATATTACATATGCCTGACGTTCAGACAGGAAGCTTTTAGCGCTACATTAAAGATAATCCAGACTCCAGACACTGCTTACGTTTCCCACAGTCTCCGGATTGCAAGCCACCTTCAGCTCCCCTGGATTGTTTTAATAGTCTCAAAACTGGTCTCTCTTTTCATTGTCCCTCGATAATTTGTCCCTAAGCACCAGCTAGTGATCCAAATTAAAATGTCAGATAATGACCTTCTTCTCCCAACACTTTAATGGCCTCCCAACTCACTCAGAGTAAAAGCCAAAATCCTTACAATAGCTTACAAGGTCTTAAGGATGTAGCTTCTTTTTACGGCTCTGATTTTATCACCTTCAACTTTCCCATTTGTTTGCTTTGCTTCAGCCATGCTGGGCTTCAAGCTAATCCTTGGACACACTCTCCTGCCCAAGGACCATGTGTTTACTATTGCCTCTGCCTGGAATGCTTTCTGTCTGGAGAGCTAGCTGCATAGCTCTCTCCTTCACTTCTTTGGGGAGCATGTTAATTAAGGTATCCTTAGCTTCCGTAACAAAGAAACCTTAACTTCCCAGTGCCTTAACAAAACAGTTTACCTCTCGCTCATGTAACAGTCTGGTAATAGTGCTCCCGGATGGCAGGCGGCTTGGCAACCAAGCTCCTATCATTTGTGGCTCTGTGGTCTCTTTAGGCAGGCCCCCGAATTCTCTGTGTTTCGTTAGTGGAAGGGGAAATGGACAGGGCACCAGGCATACATCACTGCTACTCACGTCCTCTTGAGAGAGCTAGTCACAGAGCCACACTGGATTTAAGGGGAGTTGTAATCGTAATCACTGGTTCTGCATTACAACCCTGCAAGAGCCTAACACGAGCACACGGAGTAAGAACTCATGGGGGCAGCTCGCCATTTCTGCCACAAACTTCCTTCTGGCCACCAAATATCTGCACGGTGTCCTCCCTAAAGGAGATGACCCACAGTTCCACCCAGGTGCAGCACTGAAGATAAAGTCCATGCACTCTGGGTAATGTGTTCAGAGACTTAAGCGTTCAAAGACAAGTTGCTCCCTTTCCCCCAAGAAAACTCATTTAAAAATAGGACCAGGAACAAGGTAGCCACAGTAGAAACTCTTACTGGGAATGGGGCAGACTGGGAGATCTGTTGTGGTAACTGGTCCACAGCAATGAGGGAGCCAATAGGGCAGGCATTCTGAAGGCCTTCTGCCTGGAGGTGGAAGAGATTCCTTCATTTCTTCTCTGTGGTCCTTGGCTCCGCCTTCTGGGATGTTTTTTCTTGTTCATTATCTTCTGGTGACATCTGAGATCAGTTGTAAGGAATGTCACCTTGGAACTTCACACCTTTCACAGTCTGCTTCTTGCTGATGGATATTTGAAATTCCCAGGAGAATGTTTTACAGTCATGGGCTTTTTAAGGCCCACAGCACTATTCTTTAGAAACATTATGTCCTTGATTTCTAGTCCGTTCCATGTGCCAGTAACTCTATACATTAGACATGTTTCTTATGCTAGCTCTATTTCTTTCCCTCTTTGCCTCTAGACTTCTCTATCTTAATTTGATCATGCTAACTTGGGGTCCCTTGAAGTAGTAGGCTTGGTGGAGAGAAACTAAATTATTGTGATTTGTGTTTTAGCCTTGCAAACCTCTGCTTGACTCAAACAACTTAGTAGGTGCTTTGGCTCAAAGCATTTATGATATAAAAGTAGTCAGCTTTCCAAATCTGCAAGGCAAGATGGGTTTCATCTTGATTTCTAAATTCTCTTTATTGTCCTTCATTTTTGCTTAGAAATCAGCCAGCTGTTTACCGAACACATTTCTTTCTGATCAGTGTTGTTCAGTGCAGAGAGGAGGAGCATCATGCATCTTTTATGGACTGAATAGTGTCCCACCAAATTTTTATGTGGAAGCCCTAACACTCCATGTGACTGTATTTGGAAACAGGGCCTTTATGGAGATAATTAAGTTAAATGAGGTAATAATGGTGGGACCCTAATCCAATAGGACTGGTGTCCTTAGAAGAAAAGGAGGAGATGCCAGGAGTATGTATGCACAGAGTAAAGGTCTTGTGAGAACACAGCAACGAGGCGACTATCTGAAAGGCAAGAAGAGAGATCTCACCAGAAACCAACCCTGTTATCACCTTGATTGTGGACTTCCAGCCTCCAGAATGTGAGAAAATAAATTTCCATTGTGTAAGCCACCCACCCAATCTGTGGTATTTTGTTATGGCAGCCTGGCTGACTAATATAGCATCTACAGGCACTCTGGATTTATCAGACTACTTACTCTAATGCTACAGGATCACTAGGTACCATTCTGTCCTTACAAGCATTCACAGGTAGAGTTTTACCACTACTTAGTCTCTGATTTGCAGCTTCTAATGTCTATTTGGTGCTACCCATTTACCTGATTGCTAAGCTAATGCTGTATATTTCAGTTTTTTTATTTTGATGCAACACTTCAAGGAATCCATTTCTGTGACAAATGGACCTCAACTTTGAAAGATGGACACAAAAGAAGTTTATTTTTCTGCCATGTAATAATAGAATGTGGGTGTTCCTGGTGGATGGGTGGCTGTCCTCCATATGGAGATTCATCTCGTGGCTCTACCGTATTCTAGACCTGCACTGTCCCGTGTGGTGCTACGGGTGGCTACTGGGTCTGTGAGAAGTGGCCAGTACCACTTCAGCCGTGCTGTACATATAAAACACACACCGGATTTGAAAAATGAAATATAAAGTATCTTGGTAACTTTTATATTGAATACATGCTGAAATAATTTTGGGGAGTATTGGGCTCAAAATGCATTATTAAAATAGATTTCACCCATTTTCTTTTACTTATATTAATAAATCATATTTATAGCAATACCATCATACTAATGTGGCTACTAGAAAATTTGAAATAATGTATATGGCTCACATTATATTTCTCTTGGACAAAGCTAGTCTAAAAACCTCAGTCTTCTGCTTTAGTTGGTAGAGAGGAAAGGAGACAGTGGAGGAGCCATATCAGATTCAGAGGTAAAATAAAGCACACATGTACCCAGCTTCCATTGGTGAGAATTAGTTATGTGGCTAAGTCTACATGCAAGAGGGGCTGAGAAATGTAGTCCTGCTCGCTCCCTGTGGTACAAGATCTTTGCTCAAACAACACCTCGTTGGTCTTCCTTGACCACTACTGCCTCCCCCAGCCCACCCCCAGCATTCCCTCTCTTCCTTCCCCATTTTGTTTTTCTCTAGAACACTTCTACCATTTGGTGTGTCATATGCTGTACTTGTTCACTTTTTCCCTTTTTCTTTTTTTAATATATTTTTATTTATTTTTATTAATTTATGACAGAGAGAGAGAGAGAGATACAGAGACAGAGAGAGAACTGTATGCAAACTCCTTAAAGATTTTTTCTTTAATTGTTTCATTGTGGTGAAATATACATAACATAAAATTTATCATTTTAACCATTTTTGTGTGTACAGTTCACTGGCATTAAGTACATTCATGCTGTTGTGCCAGCATTACCACCATCCATCTCTAGAACTCTTACCTTTCCAAAATGAAATTCAGTACCCATTAAACAATAACTCCTCCATTCTCCCTTCCCCACCCTCAGTCCCTGGCAAACACCATTTTACTTGCTGTCTCTGATTTGAGTACTCTAAGTATCTCATTTAAGTGGAACCATGTCATCTTTGTATTCTCATAACTGGTTTACTTCACCTGACATGACATCTTCGAGGTCCATCCATGTTGTAGCATGGTTCAGAATTTCCTTCCTTTTTAAGGCTGAGTAATAGTTCATTGTATGTATATATCTAACATTTTGCTTATATATTCGTCTATCTATGGACACTTGAGTTGTTTCTACAGTTTAATTATTGTGACTAATGCTGTTATGAGCATAGCTATATGAAGCTCTCTTTGAGACCTGATTTCCATTGTTTTGAGTACATACCCAAAAGTAGAATTGCTGGATCATATGGTAATTACATTTTTAATTTTTTAAGGAATTACCAAATTGTTCTCCATAGCAGCTGCACCATTTTACTTTTTTTTTTAAGATTTATTTTTATTGTTTTTGACAGAGAGAGAGATACAGAGACAGAGAGAAGGGGGAGGGCCCGGAACAGTCTCCATATTTGCACATGATTGGTTTTTCCACGTAGTTTCATTCCACAGGTGGGTATGGGGCTGCACAGGGCAGGATCTGGGCTGGGGTCTCACCCCAGTGAGCACCAAACTGGGGGCACTCCCCAGTTCAGCATATGGGTCCACACGGGCTGGGGCCAGGATTCGATCCTCAGTCCCGGGGGCTGCAAAGTGAGTGCTTAACCCACTGAACCATCCCAGCTTCCCCTACTTTTTTGTTTTTTAAAATCAACAATGTTCAGGGTTCTAATTTCTCCACATTCTCTCCAACATTTATTATCTGTGTGTTTATATTTTTTTATAGTAACTATTCTAGAGGGTGTGAGGTGGTATCTCACTGTGGTTTTAATTTCCAATATTCCAATGTTTGTGAAATAGAGCAACTTTTCATGTGCTTATTGGCCATTTGCATTTCTTCTTTGAAAAAATGTCTGTTCAAGTCTGAGGGCATTCATTTTTGTTTGTGTATTCATTGCTGTATCCAAGTGCCTAGAACTGTGCTGCCATATTACTACACACTCATGGACTGTATGCTGAGCAAATAAATGATCAAGCTTTATTGGTCTTCTAAGCCACAAATAAAGCACTAAGAAAAGAATTTAGGGTACTTGAGATGACATAGTTCAGAAACTCATTAATATAGTCAAGGTAAATGATGTATCATATTCTATCAGTACACAGGTATGAGCAAAAAGAGTTATATAAAATAGCAATGTCAATTACAACACAGATTTTTAACTTAAGCTGAAATTTGCCCTCTCGTGTTTTGTTTGGTCTGTGCAGAATTGAAAGAATGTTTTTTTGGAAAATTTTTATATTTATTTGTCTGTTTTTATTAGTGCCCAACTTTAAAAAATTGAATGCTTTTACATCAAAAAAGTCAAAATTTCACATTTTTATTCTCCTGTTTTTTGTTTTTTTTTTAACTTTCTTTCTACTCTCTTAGTGGTTGTTATTTAATTTGTATCATATCAGCATACTAGAAGATAGAACCTAACCCTGGACAACAAATCTAAGCCATGAGAGAGAACATCCAAGTTAAGCTTCTAAAATTTTTGTTTTGTTTGGAGGGAGTTATAATGTTAAATGTAGACTTGTTAGTTATTATGAATGCAAGATATTATTTAAGAGATGATCAATAATGAGTAAATATAGAGACTGTAACCTTCAACCAGTAGAAGGAAAACATTAAGAAAGCAAACCATGTTTTCATTCCCAGTTATATACTGAAAATAATATAAAGCAGGGACTTGAATAGACATTTGTTTGCACACCAATTTTTATGATAACTTTATTTGGAATAGCTGGACAGTAGAAACAACTCTAATATCCATTAACATATGAATAGATAAACAAAATGTGGTATGTATATATGTGTATGTGTACAAAATTACATGCTACACATGGATGAACCTTGAAGTCATTATGCTAAGTGAAATAAGCCATAAGCAAAAGGACAAAGTATATAAATCCACTTATATGAAATATCAAGAACAAGCAAATTCTTAGAGACAGAAAGTAGATTAAGGTTAAGGGGCTAGAGGAAGGGAAGATTGAAAGAGTTATTGCTTAATTGTTACAGAGTATCTGTTTGAGGTCATGAAAAGTTTTGGAAATGGTGATGATGGTTGTACAACATGGTGAATATAATTAATGCCACTGATATGTACTCTTAAAACTGGTCAAAACGGCAGATAGTACATTATATATATTTTACTTTAAAAATAAAAAAGAGAAAGAAAACCAACTATTTGCCTGAAGAAAGAATAAAGGAACATGAAAAGGTACCACAAAGAGAAAAAAACAGTAGCAAGAAGATAGAAACAAGTCTATTTTCAATCTTCTGAACTCATCAAAAAAGAGATTATTAGATAGAAAAATCAAAATCCATTTGCATGTTTATAAACAACATGCCTGAAACATAAGGACTAAATAAGTTTAAAAGTAAAAGAACAAAAAAAGAGTATAAAAAATGATATACTAGGAACATACTAGCCAAAAGAAAGTTGGAATTTCTGTATTAATATTAAAATAGACTTTAAGACAAAAATATTATTAAATATAGAATCACAATGTAATGACAAAAGGTTTATTTCATCATAAAGTGCTAATTATTGAAAATTTGCAGAACTCAATAAAATACACTATGAAATTTATAAAACCTAAAAATATATAAAATAAAATTAATATCACTATTAATATGTAAGAAGTGGACAAATGCAATATTCAAATGAAAGATTTCAGTACATATCTTTCAACTATTGATAGTTGTGTAGACCAAAAGTTTAATGAATATTTGGAAGACTTGGATCATGCATGTAACAATGATGAGTTTAAAGCTATCTTGTAAATGGCCACATTACCCAAAGCAATATACAGATTTAACGCAATTCCTATCAAAACCCCAAAGACATTCTTTCAAAAATTAGATTTAAAAAAATCGTCAGACTTGTAGAGAATCATGAAAGACCCCAAACTGCCAAAGCAATCCTACATATAAAGAATAGGGCTGGAGACATTACGCTCCCCAATTTCAATTTATATTACAAGGACTCAATAATCAAAACAGCATGTTATTGGCAGAAAAACAGACATTGGAACAGAATCAAAAACCCAGAAATAAACCCATGTATATATGGACAGATAATCTTTGACAAAAGAGAGAAAAATATACAATGGAGACAAGAAAGTCTCTTCAGTAAATGGTGCTGGGAAAATTGGAAAACCACATGCACAAGAATGAGTCTGGACATGAGAACTGTTAGGCATATACAAAATTAACTCAAAATGACTCAAAGACCTCTGCATACAACTCAAAACAATAAACTGCATAGAAGAAAACATTGGTACTAAACGTATGGACCTTGGATTCAGGGAAGACTTTATGAATTTGATCTGAAAGGCAAGGGAAATAAAAGCAAAAATAAATGAATGGGACTATGTCAAACTAAAAAGCTTCTGCACAGCAAAAGAAACTACCAAGAAAATAAAAAGACAACCAACTGAATGGGAGAAAATATTCTCAAACAACATCTTCGATAAGGGACTGTTGTTATCCAAACTATTTTAAGAACTTACACGACTCAACAACAACAATAGCAATAAAAAGAACAAAAATAACTAAAAATGGGAAGAGGACCTAAACAGACACGTCTTCCACAAAGACATACAAATGGCCAACAGATACATGAAAAAATGCTCAACTTCACCTGCTATTAGAGAAATGCAAATCAAAATCACTTCCAAAACAATAAATAGGGTGTCGAATGTTCAGACAGTTCTTGGACCTCCGCAGAGACAACAAAGATGAAGTATTAAACTGCATTGTCACAGGTTATGAAAACTGGATTTATCATGATGAGCCTCAGTCAAAACAGGAGTCCAAGCAGTGGCATGAAAAGGGCACGTCACCCCCTAAGAAGTTCAAGGTGTCACAATCACCTGGAATAATCATGGCTGTTGGTTTTGGGGATACAGAGGTATCTTGCTGATTGATTACAAGAATAAAGGTGTCACAATTCCTGGAGAATACTATCGAGTCTGCTGAAACAGTTAAAAGAATCTGTGAAGGAGAAAAGAAGAGGAAAATAGACCAAGGGGCGCTGCTTCCGCATGGCAGCGTGGCCATGCACGAGAGCAACGTTGCGTTGGCTACTCTTCCTGACTGGCTTCCAAACATTAAACCAGCCTCCCCTACAGTCCAGACCTGGCTCTGTCTGGTTATTATTTGTCCCCAAACATGAGAAAACAGCTTCAAGGAAAGAAATTTGTAGATGATGAAGAGGTTAAAATTCAATTTGAGGGCAAAAAGAAAACCTTTTTTCAAGGGTATAAATAAACTTACTGGAAGATTTGAAATGTATATGAGGTTTAAGGGTGAATATATTGAAAAAGAAAAATAATAGTTTATTTTTACCCTTCTTCCCCTTCATTCCATGGATTTCTTGACCACAACTTATATTAATATATAAGGTGAATGTCTAAGCATGTGTCCTCTTGTACACATGAAACATAAAAAGCTGCATAAAAGAGGATGTGCAGGAAAGATATTTAGAGGGAAATGTACAGTAATACTTTTTTAAAAGATCTATTTTATTGTTTTTGAGAGAAGGTGAGACAGACAGAGCAGTGTCCATAGTTGTACATCATTAGCTGTGACATGGCTTCATTTCACACAGGGGAGATACTATAAGTAGCAGAAAACTCTTTCAACATGATAAAGGCTGTCTGAAGAACCTGCAGCTAACATCATATTTCATAGTGAAAGACTGAATGTCTTCCCTCCAACCCTGGGAACAGATAAGAATATATGCTGTTATTACTCTTTTTTAACGTTTTCCTGAAGTTCCTAGATGTTGCAATGGGAAAGATAAACAAGTAAGAGCCCTATAGATTGGAAAGAAAGAAATGGAACTTTTAGTATCTGCAGAAGAGATGATCATGTGTGTAACAATTCCTAATGAACTGCAAAAAAGCTACTAGCAATAATAAGTGAATTTAGCCAAATGACATGATACAAGTTCAATATACAAAACTCTTCCATTTTTTAAAACTAGAAACAAACAATTGGAAAATCAAGTTAAAAGAAACAAATACTATTACAAATTCGCTAGTAAATCCATTTGAGACTAAGCATAAAAATAAAATATCTAACAAATTTAACAAAATATATCTAATATCTGCATATAGAATATTATCATTTATTGCTGAGGAAAATTAAAGATACAAACAAATAGGAATAACAACACACACAAACACATATAAAATGTTCAGGGATTAGAGGAATCAATACTATTAAAATTTCAAAATTCCCCAAATTGTTCTATCAATTTAACATGATCCCAATCAAAATTACTGTAGCCTTTCTTTTGTACATATTGCAAATTTATTACCAAATTTATATGAAAATGCAGAAGATCTAGACTATCCATTACCATTTTGAAAAGTAAGAATCAAGTTAGAAAACTTACACTATCAAATTTCAAGATGCCACAAGTTACAGAACTTATATTAAGATAGTGAATATTAGCATTATATATATATTTATATAAATCAATGGACTAGAATATAATTCAGAAATATATATACAGACACATACACAACTGATTTTGGGTAAAGATTTCAAAGTAATTCATAGGTTAAATGATATGTAATATTGTCAACAAAAGGTATTGGAATAATTGAATATGTACATGGAGTAAAATGAAGCTCACATACTTCACACTATATGTAAAGAGTTTCTTAAAATGGATCATAGACATAAATGGAAAAGCCAAAACCATAAAACTTCTAGAATAAAGTATAGGAGACAATTTATGGAAAATTCTATTAGGCAATAGTTTCTTCGATAGAACAAACCAGAAAAAGTTCTAAAAAGGAAAATTAGATTTTATCAAAATGAAAACCTTTGGGGAAGCCGGGATTGCTCAGTAGGTTAAGCACTCACTTTGCAGCCCTAGGGACCAAGGATCGAATCCCGGTCCTGGCCCATGTGGACCCATATGCTGAACTGAGGTGTGCTTCCCATGTGGGAGGCCCCCAACCCAGTTCCTGTCCTGTGCAACCCCTGCCCACCTGTGTGGAATGAAATCATGTAAAAAACTGATGACATACAACTATGGAGACTGCTCTGGACCCTCCCCCTTCTCTCTGTCTCTCTGTCTCTCTTTCTCTGTCAAAAACAACAAAATAAATTCTTTTAAAAAAGAAAACCTTTTATTCCATGAAAGAAACCATTAAGAAGATAAAAAGCACGCCACAGACTGGGAGAAATTATTCTCAATTTGTATATATATATGAAAAAGGTACTCGTATCCAGAATGTATAAAGAATTCTCACAGCTCAAAAATGAGGCAAATAACTCAATAGTAAAAGAGCAAAAGATTTGAGGAAATACCAAAAAAAAAAAAAAGAAGGTATACATGTATATTAAATGTTTTGCACTACATGTATATTAAATGTTTTCTACTACATATAGGAAGGACAGGAGTAGCACTAGAAATTCAAATGATGTTGAAACCTTTCCCTTTTCTTTTTCTTTATTCATACGTCTGTGTCTGAGTTCTACGTCTGTATGTGTGCCTATCTCTCTGTCTCCATCTCAGAGAATTTCTGAACGTGTGTCTATCTGTCCTGTGGGTTTAATGTATGTGGGACAGGAGCTGTGAGGGTAGTACCATGTGACTAAATGAAGGCTTACATTACCTTCATTTAGCAACCCAGAAGAGAACTTTTCCCACAGAGGTGGGTATATAATGATAGGAAAGGGCTCTGATGAACTCTGTTTGGGTCCCATGCCCCACTTTGGTTAAGTATACACAGGATAAATGCAAATATGGTTCCATGTGATGGGTTCACTCCTATGGCCAGGAGTCGTGTACAATGATTTCCTACTGTCATAATATCATTCATATAACTGGGGTAGGGGAAGGACCCATCCCAGAAGGAAAAAGTGGTACGAATTAATATAATTAAGAAGAGAGAGACAAAGAGAGGGTGGAGAGACACAATTTTTAGGTCAATGAGCACAGTAGGTATTCACTCTCCCCAAAATGGGGGGTTAGCTGTGGAGGGAAGTAAATCTTTGACAGCCTTTTTCAATTACTTCCTTGGTCATTGGTCTATTCAGGTTTTCCACTTGAGTCAATTTTGATAATTTTAATGTTTTTAGAAAATCACCAATTTTATCTAGATTTTCAAATTTACTGGCAAAAAGTTAAACAGGCTTTTCCTCATAATGTCCATCAAAATGAAAGCCAATGGCATAATGCCGAGGGCAACCCCCTTATGAGCAATTCTCTGGGGAACCAGAACAAAAATATTTCAGGCTGCAGCTCTCACTTGGTGTAGCTTAATCCCAAAATAAAATCAAGTGTCTAGAGAATGGATGGGCTGCATATTCTTCAGGCAATTCTCCATATATATTACTTTCCACAGTTGAGCTTTTGAGAGGTATTGAGCAGCAGAAGCTTCTCAGTTTTAACCTCTGACAAGAACTTGAAGTACAAATTATTTTTCCAATGCTCAATTTCATATCTCTTTGGTCAGTCAAAACATAGAGCTCTGACATTACCATGTGAAAGTTGAGACAACTAAATAGGACGTATGTCTGAGGAGAAGACACCTCAGGACACCATGAAAGCCGATCCATGGAGTAAGTACTCACAGACATTGCTAAGTTTTTCTCAGAACCACTGAACAGCTGGACAAAACAGGAGACAGAATGATGAATAGCGTTCTCTGAGGGTTCGGAAGAAGCTAAGGTGTTTCCATCAGAGGGTATGAATATAATTGGTGGAAAAGAAAAATACTGGTGTCACTGGGATGGTGGTAGTGGATATGGGCATTGTCAGATGAGAACGGTTTCAATGGTCAGAGGGTAAGCAGGGGGCAGGAAAGAACACCATGAGCATGTCTTGTGAAACATGTTTCTTTAGAGTTTGGGGAAGCATGGAGGGATGAAAAGATGAACCAAACTATCATCCAGACGCTGGGCTGTAAGAAAGTCCAAGTAAACAAGGAATGATGTGTAAATGGGTCTGACAGAAGGTCTTGCATGTCCCAACTCCAGGTGAGCTCCCTGTCGAATTCAGCCACCGGAATGACCCCAGATATAATCACACAAAGTAAAGAAAAAGTACAGCTGAGCCCAGCCTGCATTCCAATTAACACTGAGAAATAATAGACAGTTGCGGTTTTACGCCACTAGATTTGAGTATGACTTGTTCTCTTAGGAATAAGCTCAGGTCTGAAACTGCTTGCCAGAACTTGTGATACTTCATAACTAATGTGAGCAATGTAATGGTCAGAATTCTGAATTTAAACCATCCTTCAAAAGAGACTCATGGATTTTTTTTTCCTTTGAGGAGAAGTACAGAGATATAAGTACTGAAGAAAAAAAGTAAATGCAAAGGCACTGTTCATTATACTGTTCTATTTGCAGTCACCTTGTGTGCACCTTCTTTCATTTTCCCCAATTATAAAATGTTTCCCTTTATTGTGACTTCAACGATGCTTTGAGTTACTGTCTAGATGCTCTAAACCTAACGCTCTACATTTTTCCCATTAAGATGCACACGGTGACTGACGTGTATAGAATTGTGCACTCACGTGGACTTATCTCTGGGGCTCTGAAAGCCCACTCCACTTGCTACATATCCTCTTACCTCTGTTCTTTAGTGCAGCCCAGTTTGGAGGTATTGATTTTGTGATTATTTGTGAAAATCTAGAACGCAATTTGAAAAGACCATGGAACATTTGTTGAAATAACCTGCTCCTGGATTCAACTTTCTTGAACAATGGGAGCAAAAAATCCCCTGTTTCATTGCTTATGCCATTCTCCTCTATTGTAATCTGCCCTTCCTTCTTATTCTCCTCTAGATAATTCAAACTCTCATAGCCACTCATTCCATCTAGTTAGTTCCCTCCCCAGATGCAGAATCAATTATTCTTTCAAAAGTTTCTCAACGCCTTTTAGAATATGCTTCTATGACGTGGGCCTGCACTTTAGCCTTAAATTACTTCTCTATGTGTCTCTCTTGCTGTGAGGATGGATCCCATTGTCATCTGGACTCCTCCAGTTCCAGTGTCCATAGCAAATATCAGGCACTCGGCAGTTCTTGGCAGAACTAAAATTAAAGGTTAAAACTGAAAATGTCAGCTGCTTAACAAAATGGAAGCAAATTTAAATGGAAAAAAATATTCTCATGATTAATTTTAGCAAGACCTTTCTAGAAATGATTATTTTTTAACATTATAACTAATTATAAATTAATTATAAAAGCAATGGTGGAGGATAAAAGAAAAAAATCAGAACCAGAACAGCTCCAACAAAACTATAATAATTCTAATGAAATCTAGAAAATCATTAATCATGCAGTGATATGGTATTTTTTTAAAAGATTTATTTCATTGTTTTTGACAGAGACAGACAGAGAGAGACAGAGAGAAAGGAAAGGGACCAAAGAAGTCTCCATAGTTGAACTTCATCAGTTTTTGACCTGGTTTTGTTCCACATGGGTGGGGGTCATGCAGGGCCGGAACTGGGCTGGAGGCCTCCCGCATGGAAGGCATGCCCCTTTGAGCCAGGGGCTGAATCGGGGTGGTGGGGGGCAAGAAACAAACTGGGGACCTCCCACATGGGAAGAACACCCTAGTTCAGTATATGGGTCTGCACGGACCGGGGCCGGGATTCGATCCTCGGTCCCCAGGGCTGCAAAGCAAGCACTTAACCTGCTGAGCCATCCTGGCTTCCCCAGTGATATGGCATTAATAATAATTATGTATAGTGGCAGGTGGGTTCTAGACTAGTCAGGGAATCACTTCTTAAAATAAATAAATGTCTAGCCACTACACTGTATATCTGAAATTAATATAAAATAATATTAAATGTCAAAAATATCTGAAAATTTTCAAAAAGGGAAATAAACACGAAATATTTTGGAGCAGAAAAAAATAAAATTTTTATAAATTAGAATTAGAAGGAAACTTTCTTAAGTTGAGAAATTGTGTATGTAAGAAGTCAGTGGTAAATGTCATACTTAGTAGTGAAGCACAAGTAGTATTTCCATTATGTTAGAAACAAGTAACATAATTCAGTAAGATATACAAATATACAAAAATATACAAAAAAATATATAGGAAAATATACAAAAATTAAGAATTTCTGTTTGATGTTTAAACCTACAAGAGATGGGAAATATAATAAAAATATGGAAAAATATAATGCCTGTGGATAAATTTAGCAAGAAATGTATGAAATGTATGTGAAGAAAATCATAAGAGCTTGTTGAAGGGGCAAAAAGAAGATCCAGGTAAATGAAGAATCTGGGCATATTTATGGATAGAATGACTTAGTGTTGTACATTCCCCCCAAATTATAAATCTTATATAATTCCACACAAAATATATATTTTAACTTGTTAAATTAATGGTGAAATTAACATTATGATGGACTGAGAATAGCAGGAAAACTGAACAAGTACAATCAGGGGCATGTTTTCTGGCAGGTGTCCGAGTGTACTGTTAATCTACAGTAATTAAAAGTGTGACGTTAGCTGAGGGATTGGTAATGCGACAGAGCAGAGTTCAGGGCAAGGTGTGTGTAGCAGGTTGGAGCACAGTGTAGTGTGTGGCCTTGGGCAAATTCTTCAGCCCTGTGTATTTCAGATTTCTCATTTATAAAATGAGAACTCTACTACCTAGAGTTCTTATAAGGGCAATATATGTGAAGTATTTAGAACAATGCCTATCCTGTTGTAAATGGTATGGAAATGTAAACTATTATTAAGGCCAGAATTTAATATATGATAAAGGTGCCATTAAACTCATTGGGTACAGAATGTATCATTTAATACATACGGTTGAAATAATTGGCTGACATTTGGAAAGAAAGAAAGGAAGAAAGCGAAGGGAAGGGAAGGGGTAAACTGGAGGGAGGGAGAAGCTTAGAACTCTAGCTTACATTCATTATAAATAAAGGATATAGATTAAATAGTTAATTATAAAATCCCCCATAAGAGTATCAGAAAAATGAGAAAGAACTGTAAAAGTATTCTTGTAGTGCACAGTCTTCTAATGTATTACACTTATTTTTAGCATATCCATGCTGTAAGTCACAAAGAAAACATTGTCAGATTTTGCTGCCAATCAAAAAGGGTGTTGAGATAAGGTGATGGGTGGTGGCCTGAGACAGTGCTTGTGCAGCAAGAGAGGGTGGCTCAGAAAAGGTTTATTCACATATAATAATTATTATGTCTAACGTCGTTTGTGAAATGTGCTACATATAGGGTTGAGACATCTGTTTTGAAGTACTGGCCTTTGGTAGCAGAAAATGTCAATGAGCATGATAGCTTTTACTTTTTACTTTTTAGGAATATTTACTTCGAGCAAATTTATTTTAAATGATTGCATCTACTTTGAACTGTGCATTAAATACACATTTATAGTTAAAAAATTAGATAATAAAATGATGGGAAAACATACCTGTAGAAGATAATAGTATTAGAGCAGCTTGTCTATTTCAGCTTCTAAATTTGATGTGGGTGGTGTTGATAATGGAAAGACAGTGATATTTTTAAATATAATTGTTTTTCTAATGTACATTTAATCTGATGGCAATAACCATTGCAAGTCCTTTTTTAGCTTTCAAGAAAATGATACACTTAGAAAATTATACAAATGTAAAAAAATTAAAGCAAAAAGGGCCAAGCTTGACATTGCATTGAATATATATTATTCATTATGAGGATGAGAGCTATAAAAATGTAGAATTCTAGAGGGGTTAGTTTTTATGCAAAAATTGATGGAACAGCTCAAAATTTAGTTGGCAAATAGCTACTGACTTTTTAATTTAGAGACCTTAAGATTGTTATGGCAATCTGGCTGCTACCTAGATGGTGTAATATTCAGATCTCTGAATAAAACCCTGTAAGATGTAAGTGTGATGACATACAATATAAATGATTTTACAGAAATATCAGATTACTCAGATTTCCCCTTTCCTCTCAAATGCCCAAGAGTTTGAATCCCATTTGAAACATTAATGGATTTCTGTATTTCACTTAAGAATGTTCTTGGAGAATTATTATAACAAAATGACTGTAGCTACTAACAGGTATGTTCCTTAGTTGCACGATATGAGAGAAACTAATTTTTAAAAATGTTAAAAGCAAGACAGTCAAGTATATTTGATATTCTTTGTTTTATGAAAGGAGACAAGCAAGTTCAAGTTTTCTTCCCCTGGGATGACTGTAGAGCTGTTCACACAATTCATTCCCATGAAAGAATTGGGTGTCCCATGTCTGTAATTAGAACTGATAATTTATTAATGCCTTAAAAGCATTGTTTCCCCTACCACCCACGCTGACACATTAGACACTCACTGAGACATGGTCATCTTATTCACCTTCTCTCTCCTTCTTACTCTCCCCAGTAGATGTTTCCTGGAACGGGTCACATGATGGTAAACACCGTGGCAGCTGCTACTGTTTTTGTGTTGGGAGCAGTTTCCACGTCGTCAAGACTTCAGACCAGCTTTCCAAGCTCAACAGCCTTAATTTGGCGCCTAGGTATTTATGTGGGGCCTTTTGTGTGTTGTGGTCACCTTTACTTTTTAAAAGGAATGGGGGCCCAGTGCATATAAATGTTTCTCCACTACCTCTCATCCCTAACCTTTCTCCAAACCATAAGTATCAGTATGGCTGTTAACCTCCCATCTTGTTGCCCTAACTGAAGTTCCCATTTCTTCTGCCTGGGTGCTTCCTCCCATCTCTACAGAGCTGTCACATGGAGACTGCCTCAACACTGCCTCCCACCTTCCAGAGCCCACGGGTTCTGAGGCCATGCTCGGCTGTCTCCAACATCATCACCACCCCCTGGTAACCCATCCCTCTTTCACCTAAGCAAAACCCCTTTTCATTTTGGACTCTGCCTTCTGTTCATACCACCATCTAGCCTTGTCCTAACGCTTATCCAGTTGAGATCATGCCTCATTTGTTGAGGGTTTTGGCATTTGACCATAGTCTTTCAAGTCATGCCATGATCCTGAGAAACTTTACTATCTATGGGCACGATAAATTCAATACTTTAGTCTCAAAGCTTCTTGACCTTCCCATATTCCAGCTACCTGCATGACTTCCCCCTGAACCCCATCAGCACCCCCTCTGACATCTTTAATCCAGTCTTTACCCCTAGCCTTTGTTCACCCCAAACCTGACCCACTGCTTCTTATTGTTCTTTCCTTAAAACAAACAAACAAAAAAAACCAACTCACTCTCTTAATTCAGTTCTTCTCTATAGTCCTAAAATGCCCAAATCTCATCTAAGTCAAATGCCTCTTATGAATTATTTTTATTTTCTACCTTAACCCAGTTTTTAGGAATCAGGCAACTGATTCCACCAAGTCAACGAAATTGCCCTTCTAGCCAATCTCATGGACTGTTTTCGGGGTTCATCATAGTTAATTTGTCTGGATCAGTTGACCCACATTCAACTTTCCTTCTGTGGCTTCTAGAGCACAATTCTCTCAAGGTCATCTAATGATTTCTTTCCAGTCTCCTCTGCCAACCCTCCTCTTGTTCCCAAACCTAAAATTAGAAACATTCACTCTCTTGCTCTCTTTTAACCTCTACGGAACCTCTTTAATGAGTGTGACCATTTATAGCAACTTGAATTTAATCCTGGGAATCCTTGGGTACACATTGAAAAATGAAGAAGTTTGTCTATATTTGCAAAATTTGTTCTGAACTTCTAGTTGTTTCACACTGTTTTCTGAAGACATTGATACAATGGTCAAACTAAACAGCGGAAGTTAAGAGGTAGTATATGTCATTCTACCGTTAGAAACATTAAAAAAAAATATTAACGGTGATTTATCAACAAGTTTGCACAATTTAACCCAATGTATCTCAACAAAGTTAAACCAGAAAAAAAAAAAGGAAAACAAAAGCCTTATAAAAAGCTATGACATCTCTAACCTGTAAGTCTTATATTCTTATGTTGTATGTCATTTAGCTAGTGAAAAATTAGGATTTCAATTTCCAAGTCTTTTTTGAGGAAGCAAAATCAATGGGATGCAAAACAGAATGTCTAATGAATGAAATTAGCAAAAAGAATTTTGTTACATAAATTACGGTAACTCATTTATTACAGACGAGTGATGTTTCAAACTGTGGAGCTTCTACTGGGTTTTCAACTCCTTCAATCTTCTGATGGTCAGCCCACTTTACCATCACGGCAGAAGTGGTGATGTATGTCCAGACACCATCATCAACTGTTTTCACACAAGAACTGTAGTGTCAGGTCCCCAAGACTCATCTCTTCATCTTGGTTTTGCCACCGAAAGAGCAAGTTTATACTTGGCATACTGACTTGCCTTCTGGTTAATGAACTGTCAGAGCCGAGCTGCTCAGCTAGAGGGGGTCAGGGTGGTGAGATGCCCAGGCTAAAGCGATGAGGAGTCTGAGAAATCTGTGACATCGTCTTTATTCTCTGTGCAGGGCGAGGCACCTGGCAGTTTATATAACAAGGGGAAACAGCAGTAGCACAGGGCCCACGAGTATCTCGGCGCACGTGCAAGGCACGTTCAGTTAATGTAACCAGCAAAAATGCAAGTCATTTCTGGCAGAAGCATGGCTCCTCCATTTTGTATGGCTAATCTAGCCCAAGCCTGGACCACCTGGGGCTTTCTCCACAACTCTCCCCACATGGAGAGTCTACTTACATTTATCCAGTATCTACCAATCCTCATGAGTGTTGGGTAACTGAACGTCTACTGTATAAGGCAAAAGACACAAGGAAAAATAAGGGAGAAAACAAAATATCACCCAGGAGGAGGGAGGCAGAATAAACTCTCACATCTTTCTGATATACCCTCCTTACATTTCCTGTGTCTGTTCCTGCTTCCTAGCTCTATTGCCACTGTTTGGGTTCAATCAGGACGTTAGCACTCTTACCTGACCTACTGCAATATTGACCTAACTGGCTTTGGTTCTGGCTTGGACCTTCTTCCTCCAAGCCAGGTTCCGTCTGATTCACCTTTGTAAATCTGGCATTTATTACAGTGATTAGCACATAGTCGTAGCAGTCAAGTAAGCTATTTTTATTAGATAGATTCATATACAGATGAATGAATGCACACACATGCGAAACCTATGAGGGGTATATTGTATTGCTGCTTTGTAATATAAGAAGAATTGTGTCTGTGCTCGTTCATGTGCTGTCAGTTGTTTTCCAGATGTTGATCCTTCTTTTCATCTTCCCCCAAAGGAGACCAAAGAACTCCCTTCTCATACTATCGTCAGAAGCAAGAGACACGTATAGAGAAGGAGGAGGAGATGAGCAGCCTCACAGCAGCTGTGCATCCACACACGGCCTGGGGGAGGGATGTAAGGACTTGGAAAAGCAGTCAAGATCGAACTAGATGCAGGTGTGTGAATGTCATGGGCGAAAACAAAGCTCACCTGTAACTGATCTTTGTTGGGAGAGGATGAAGGGAAGGAATTTATGTAAATGTTAAGAATATGTGGGAATGTATGAGGGGGTCCATAGAAAAAATTGTAAGTTAAGTACATGAAACAAATTGGTTGAAGGTAGAAAGGTTCTTGATGGGAATAATTGCATGAATGGAGTTGATTGCTACGGTCCATCTTCTGCTAGCAGTAGGTTGGCTGCTATTGTACTTCTATCCAAGTCAAACAGTGCCATGACTTGGCTACTTGAAGAGGGCTAGAAATCCATGCAAACCTCATTTTGGGTTCATCTCTTCTCAGTCTGTGTGAGAGAGGGGAATGGGCAAGAGTAAATGATTTCCATAAGCATCATTTTTGGGGACTCACAGGAAGTGGTACCAGTCCTTCAGCACTGGTCTTACTAAAGGAGTCAGCTGGGCAGGAAAATAGATTTCACCCTGGGCACCAACTCTTGTTAAATAGAAGGTTGTGACTTACAGAACAGGCTCTGTCCTACCAGAGCACTTATCAGCAGAGATCTCCTGGAGGAAGAGCATCTACTTACGTCTCTTAAATCACAGTCACCCCTTCTACTTAAAAACATGTTGTATCTCTCTGTCTCTCAAAGGGAAAGGAGAAAACAAACAGAAGGTAAGGTTAACACCTTATTAAATATCTAATGATTGTAATAATCACATTAAGAAATAACATGTATTAAATACTCACTGTTGAGATCACTGGTCTCAGTGCTTTAGTTGTACAATTATTTTTTATGAGATTAAAAAAAAACTTTATTTTATTGTTTGAGAGAAGAAAGAGAAGAGGGAGGGCCCAGAGCAGTCTCCATAGTTGTACATCGTTAGTTGTACATGGTTTCGTTCCACACAGGTGGATGTGGGGCCACTCAGGGTATGAACTGAACTGGGGGCTTTTCACCTGGGAGGTGAGATTCTTTGCTACCGAGCCATCCTGGTGGTTACCAGTTGCACCGCAGTTCAGCACATGGGTTTGCATAGGCCGGAGCTGGGAATCAAACCCTGGACCTTACGATTATTAGGCAAGTGCTCAATCACTGAGCATCCCAGCATCCCTAGTTGTATTATTTATTTAATTGTTGCAACACCTTGGGGTAGGCATAATTTGCTGTTCCAGGACATGCCTTACAAGGCAGTGGAAGATCATAATTATGGGAAGATGGGATTCTGGCTGGTCACATTGTTTCCATGCATCGTCGGGTGATCTGTGGAAGACTGCATTGCTTAACGCCTCGGTGTCCTCACCTGTAAGTTGCAGGTATAAGAGCTATTTTCAAGAATTGTATTAGATTTAATATAATATATAAAAAGCCTGAAAGGATGCCTAGCATGGAGAAAGTACAGGATAAAAGTGAATTAATGTTAGGTCCTTTCTGATTAAACTCTTTTTGGCCTCATATTTTAAAGTTAAAAATCAGAATAAAATTAATTATTACTATTTACTTCTCCAAGTTCAGTTTTGTTGTTGTTTTTATTTTCTTCTTTTTAAGTCTCAGAAAGGGAATTCTGAAGCAGTTCAACAGAGCGGTTCATAAAGAGGAGATAATTCTTTACTCTAGTTAATGAGTTTTAGCCACTTCTGGTCAAGAGTAGATAAATGTTGAGTCCAAAGAGTTAATATTAGTGAAGTCACGTGGTTTTTAGCTTTTTCTGTCTGGCTTCTTTTGCTGTAACATGATGGTCTCAAGTTCCATCCATGCTGTTGTAAATGGCAGAATTTTATCTTTTTTTATCACTGAGTAATATTCCATTGTGTATATGTACCACAGCTTTTCTATCCAGTCACTTATCAAGGGGTACATTGGTTGTTTCCATGACTTGGCCACCGTGAACAGCACTGCAATGGACATTGGGGTGCATATGTTTTTACAGACTAAGGTTTTCAAAATTTGGGATAGATACCCAGAGGGGGATTGCTGGATCATAGGGTAGCTCCAATTCTGTTTTCTGAGGAATCTCCATACAGCCTTCCATAGTGGTTGTACCAGTTTACATTCCCACTAGCAGTGTATGAGGGTTCCTTTTTCTCTACAGCCTCTCCAGCGCTTGTTGTTCCTTGTCTTGTTGATTATAGCCATCCTAACAGGTGTGTGGTAATATCACATTGTGGTTTTAATTTGCATTTCCCTAATTGCTAGTGATGTTAAGCATTTTTTTTTCTTCCGTATATCTGTTGGCTGTTTGTATGTCTTCATGGGTAAAGTGTCTGTTTAGTTGTTCTGCCCAATAGGCTTGTTTGTTTTTTTGTTGTTGAGTTATATGAGTTCTTTATTTTAGATATTAGCCCCTGGTCAGAGGCATTGTTTGCAAATATTTTCTCCCAGTTGGTTGGTTGTCTCTTTGCTTTGTTGATGGTTTCCTTTGCTGTGCAGAAGCTTTTTAGTTTGATATAGTCCCATTCATTTATTTTTACTTTTACTTCCCTTGCCTTTGAGGTCAAGTTTATAAAGTGCTCCCTGAACCCAAGGTCTATGAGTTTAGTACCAATATTTTATTCTATATAATTTATTAATTTGGGTCTTATTTGAAGGTCCTTAATCCATTTTGAGTTAATTTTGGTATATGGTGACTTTACTCATATGTGGAGTATAAAACTGAAAGCAACAAAGAAACAAAATCTCATGAATATAGTCAATAGTTTGGTGGTTACCTGAGGATAAGAGGGGGGAGAGGGGTATGGGAGAGGAGAGAGAGGGAGCTAAATATATGGTGATGGAAAGAGTTGAATACATGGAACCTATATAATTTTTACTAGCCAATGTAACCCTAATGAATTTAACAATAGGCAACAACAACAACAACAATTTTTTTTAAAGATTTATTTTTATTGTTTTTGACAGAGAGAGAGAGAGATACAGAGACAGAGAGAAGGGGGAGGGCCCAGAACAGTCTCCATAGTTGCATTTCATTGGTTTTTCCACATAGTTTTATTTCACAAGTGGGGGTGGGACTGCACAGGGCAGGAACTGGGCCAAGGTCTCACCTCAGCGAGAACCGAACTGGAGGAACTCCCCAGTTCAGCACACGGGTCCGCACAGGCCGGGGCCGGGACTCAATCCTCAATCTCCCAGGGCTGCAAAGTGAGCGCTTAACCCACTGAGCCATCTGGCCTCCCCAACAATTAATCTTATACTCAGGTATTCCCAGTTTTTCAGAAGTCCATGCTTAAATATCTAGAGAGGCTGAGTCAGAAAGAACATTTCCAGGAGTCCAGAACTGAGCCAGGCCAGATTATTTTACATTAGTACCTGGTCTTCCAAAAGGCAGAGCAAAACACATGAAAGAGATTAAGCCACAGGAGTTCCTGATTACATATTTCCCCAAACTAGACTCTGGTACTATTAGTAGCATGAAGTGGCATAAATTGGTTTTTGACAACTTCAGCTGGTAAAGGTTATGAGTGTTTTCAGGAAAACAAAAGGCAGAAGTGATAAACAGTGACATACTATGAGCATGGTTCATTAAACAATAGTAACACTACCAATTTCTATCATTAGCACCCTAGGGAAGCTACACAATTATAGTAGACTCTCGGTTAACCAGCACCACGCTGGATACATGTAAGTGGTTTTAATAAGGTGGCTGTTTGAGTGTCGCTGCTTGAGTTCCGGATAATGAAGAGTCTATTGTATTTAGGGGCTCAGTCTTAATTATCACTTGATTTTATTTGCTTCTCGTAATCTCTCATTTTTGTTTTTCTTTGTATATACTTACTTTTAATAATTTTTAATATTCCATGCTTAATATGCTTAGTACAGCAACTGAGCTCTTCAGAGGAAAGACTGTGTTGGGGAAGCCGGGATGGCTCAGCGGGTTAAGTGCTCGCTTTGCAGCCCTGGGGACTGAGGGTCGAATCCTGGCCCTGGCCTGTGTAGCCCCATATGCTGAACTGCAGTGTGCTTCCCATGCGGGAGGCCCCAGTTTGGCTCTCACCCCCCCCCCTTATTTGGCCCCTGGCTCAAGGGATGTGCCTCCCATGCAGGAGGCCTCCAGCCCAGTTCCCGTCCTGTGCAGCCCCTGCCCACTTGTGTGGAATGAAACCGTGTTGGAAACTGATGATGTACTACTATGGAGACTGCTCTAGGCCCTCCCCCTTCTCTCTGTCTCTGTCTCTGTCAAAAACAATAAAATAAATCTTAAAAAAAAAGAAAAATTACGTCAATCCCGCAAGTCATACCAGTATTTATGAGGGCTCCTGGCTTTCCTGCTGCTAATCTGTTTGTTGTTGTTTTTTTTCTTTCTTAGTCCTATTTTAATGCGCTACCTATTCTCAATAAAAGGAATGAGGATGGATTCAGAGAGAGGCAGTGTGGTATCCACTCTACAAATCTGTACAGCTACTGATCCCCCCCATTTGCATTAGCTTTGTTAAAAATGATCTTTTTGGCTTTTAAATGAAATATTTTCTTAGAGTGAAGTACTATATTTACGTTGGAGAGTCAAAGAGTTCTAGAAGGCTCGTGATGCAAATTTCCAGTCACTGCCAATGCCACTTGCCACCTCCCACGTTTCCCTTTACTGAGAGGCAAACACTTTCCCTCATTTTTAGGTATGTTTGTTGTTGGTGCTCTATATCCGGTATCTCTAAACAGCTTGAACGCTTTGCTATTTTTTGATTTTCCAGTTTTAGATATTTTTTACTGCTTTCCCACTATGGATGATGAGGGTTTAGCTTTCTTTCCCTCTCTTTCCTGTCCACCCTAATGTGCACTTCCCATCCATTCATTCTCCCACCCCCTCAGTAAGGTTTTATAGTCCTATATTTACAGTTTTTGTTGGATTTACATTTATCATTTAAATGTACAGTTTGGTATATTTTTACAATCTATAATCAATCAACATATGAACTATTTTGATGACACCAAGACATTTTCTTGTACTCCTTTTACAGGATATCATGGTACATTTTTTTAATACTTCACTTTTAAAATATTTTTACATTTGCAGTGGCTTCTTGTACATTGCATATAGTTATGTCTTTTTTTCCTACAGATTGATAGTCTCTGCCTTTTAATTGGCATGTTTAGACAACATTCATTTAATATAATCATCTAAGTGGTTTTAGCCTACCATTAGCTATTGGTTTTCTATTTGTCCCATTTTATCATTGTACATTTTCATATTTTCTGCATTTCTTGGTGTTAATGGAATATTTTTAAGCATTTGATTATATTTCTGTTGTTGGCTTATTTACTATAACTCTACTACCATTTTAAAGCCCTTTATCAATTTCTAAATATCCTTTTTATGCCACCTTATTGTTGTTTCATGGGTATATATTTTTATTCCTGTGAATGTATTAAGACATTTTTGAGGCCCCCTCACCCCCACCCATGTAATCTCTGCAGTTTGCTGTCCTCTACCTGTTCTGTCTCTTTCACAGCACAGGCCGTCCTCTAATGTTTCCTAACATTCCACAGGCAGATTTCCACTTGTGACCTTGCAACCAAATTGGATCCTTTCTGCTCAGGACTTTTTAAGGTGAGACACAGCAAAAGTAGTGGTGGAAATAGAGGGGGAACAAAATTAAACAGATACTGAGACAAGGGGAAGCTGGGTCAGAAGAATGAGTCACAGTTGATGACCGTGTCTCAGTGGATGACAAACAGGGCTGCTACTGGGTCCTAAAGCTGTTGATGTCTTGTTTTTTTTTTCAGTGGGGATGAATGACTTACTAGATTCACGAGGTCAAACTGAGTGGCTATTGAAACACTTTCTGGATCTCCCATTTCCTTCTGCATCCTTACAGCCAATCCTACTACCAGGTTAAAGTGAGAGTGCTTGTATCTCGTAGCCTAAGGCCCTTAACACATACACATCACAGAAGGTTTAATTATCAGGAACAATTTATATGAAGTATAAAATCTACAGGTTACACATGTTAGGCTAAAAGCTTCACAAATCCTATATGTCAGTAAGGCGTGTGGACTAGGCCTGTGTGCTCTGTGGTCAGAGCACCTGGATTTGAATCCTGGAAATTATTAGTATCACCGAACTTCTCAGCCTTATTTCCTTGTCTGTGGAGTCATAATCAGGAGCTCCGAAGTTCTATTTGGAAGTGTCTAGTACTGGCCATCTGACTGGAAGTAAAGTTTACACTGAGTTTGCATAGCACTTTTCAAAAGACTCAATTGTCCATGTCAAAGAATGGGGAGTGGTTGATGGTGATTTTGTGTGTGTGTGTTAAAGATAGACTTTGGCACCATCATTCTTTTTTATTTATTTTTTTTATTATGCTGTTTTTTTTTCGTTTGTTTGTTTTTTTATTTTATTTTATTTTATTTTTTTAATTTATTGTTAAATTTGATGAGGTTACATTGGTTGGTAACAATTAGACAGTTTACAGATGTACAAGTCCACATCACATCATTCATGCATCGTATTATGTGGCACCATCATTCTTAATAACAATGTTGGTTTATTATGAGGATTAAATAAAATGATATATTGTAAAGTTTAACGTAATGCCTATCAATAAATATTCTATACAATTTGAATGATAATATTTAATTATTATAGTATTTTGATCATCAAGCATACGAATGGAGGAGTAATAACAGGGAGGAACAAAAGTTTCTTGAGATGTAAGGCAGGTCCTGGTGTCTCTGCCTTGATTCTTACCAACAGGCTTAACAAACCTCTGCTCTCCACTGGAACTGAATGAGCGTTGGTCTGTTTGCTGTGCCGAATCCTGTCTCTTGGGTAGTCCAGAGAACTCCTGTCCCATAGTTACTGCTAGTGGTAGAAATCGCTTGCTTAATCTTTGTTTTATTACTGCCACACCCTCATACAACTACATTTCCAGGGAATTCTTTTTATATTATTGTATGTAGTAATTTGCTCCCCAAATACACTGCTGCTGATTTTTGAATGTGTGTTTTATCTGCAAAGTTCAATTTGAACTTCTGGCTTGGGCATTGTTTCCCCTCGCGCTGCCCCAGATTATTCCATGCATCAATTCTTTATTTACTTTACGAATCTCATCATGCCTATATGCTAGGGCTGAGACAAGGCACATGAAAACACAACCCTGAATATAGATACAGCAGTAGATAATGTGTATTTTACAGAAGGCCGTGGCTTAGGGTACAGTGAAATCATACTGTTAATCAAATCTTTTTTTTAATTGAACTATAATTAACATACAATATCCTTTCAGTTTCAGATGCATATCATAGTTATTTGATATGTATATTACAAAGTGATTACCACAATAGGTCTGGTTAACATCTGTCACCATAAAAGCTATTACAATAGGATTGACTATATTCCCTATGCTGTATATTATGTCCCCATGACTTACTTATTTTATAACTTAATCCCCTTCACCTAATTTGTCTGCCTCCCCAAATGCTTTCCCATCTATGTATTTCTGTCTTATTCATGCTTATTCAAAACTTCCCATGAGTTCTTATATAAGTTGAGACATATGAGTAGGTTTAAAAAGCCATTGTTTCTGAGGCTTGCAGAATTAAATGCTCTTTGAGATAGAATTAGAATATCCATTTGCCTTCTCCCGCTGTTGAAGCTAGTTCTGTATCCCCATTATTCACAATTGCTTGGAGTCATTCTCCTTCCTCAGCACCTTCATGCTCATTTCCATTAATTTACTTCACTCTCTCTTCTTGCTAGTTTGATACTCTTGCTCTGATTTTCTGAGTAGGTTTTAGCCTGGTTTGTCTTGTCATCTCTATGAACTCTTTAAATAGCACTCCTTTGTATAAGGGTGTCCACAACTCTGACTTGTGGACCTGGTTTTCTGACCCTTTATGAGCTGTCTTCCCTAGTTCTGGATCGGAAGTGGGGGGATTGGACATCCTCGAGTATTAAGGACTCTGCTATCATCAAGATCACTTGTTCGCCACCTTTGTTTTTACTAACACTTAATGAAGAACTTTCACATAAACAACACCCTCCCATAAATGCAGCTGGATTTTTGTGAAATTCCCAGCCTGTTAGTAATATCATTCTTTTCTTTTCTTTCAAGAACACAACTAAAAATGTTATGAGTGATATTACTAATGAGATTACTTTAAATCCACTATAATTTATAGAAGATTTATAAATGATTGCTTTATGATGCAAAACAAATTAAGTCATACTTCATCAGGACACTTAAATAAATTTTTAAAGCATTAAAAAAATTTTTCTAACAGCAACCTGTATCTGAAAAGCCCAACATCCACAAAAAATTAAGGAATTGCACTGATTGGATTAGGAGAGGAGGTAGAACTGTTCCCTGCAGTGATCTTTGGACTCTAAGGCCACTCTATCAAATCCTTAGGGCTTTGCACAGCACAATTTGAAAACTCAAAGCCTTTGATTGCGTCTTAACTACAAATAATGAGTGATTCTGTGAAGTTGAACCACAGTGAGAGTTCATCCAGTGTGAGACATCTAGGAAAGTATTATTTTAGCAGGACACTGTTTAACTGTGATAGTGAAGTACCATTTGGAATGCTGGAACTGAGCTCTTATGTATTGTTCTTTCTACACTAGCATTACCATGTCCTGGGCAATTCAGTAATTTTCTGACTCTTCCCTTTGTGACTCATGATTATTACCTAGAACGTAAGGATGCCTGGCCTACCTTCTCTCCCAGATCTCTATCCATCTAAACTTCCCCTGCCTGTCTCTTGTCTCACTGAATGCCCATCTATCCACTTCACCTGTGTCCTCTGAAACCACTCTTCCGTTGTCAATTCATTCCATTATACACTTCAAACCAAGTTTTGCTCTTTCTCCTATGTTCCTTTATCTTGGTTAATGACTCCATTATGCTCTTGCTCTCTGAGTCATCCTCACTGATTAGTCTCTCTCATGTACCATCCACTTCATAGTAGTCACTAACTCCTATTGATTCTAGGTCTAAAATGTCTGACATCATCTTAGCCTCTAGGCTATTAAAATAAGTTCTTAAAGAGAGCTTTGAATGTAGTCTGTACTCAAAAAATTTGGTGAGTGCAGTATATATTACTTTTCCAAATACTTACATGCCCTGTTACTTGCTAACCCTACCTCTCCCCACTTGTTTTGCTCTTTCTGATTTCAATCTCATATTTGGGTTAAGATATATAAGAATTAAAAAAAATATATATGGTGGGTTGTCTTTTTGAATGGCTAATAGTTACAACCTTAAGGGAGGATTTTCATAGGGTACATAGCAAACTTTAGCAAGTTTATTCAATTTTATTGTATAGAGTAGCAGTTTCCAACCTTGATTTTGTTGTGATTAGGTATGTCAGAGATCAAGAGAGAAGAAGTGAATGACAGCAGTCATTAAAAATCTGAGCTTGGGAGTGTGATGTATTTGACAATGTTGTCTGATGTGTGTTACTTAATCTCCTAGTCTCTCAGTTTACGTATCTGTAAAGTGGGTATTCTAATGTTACCCCAATTAATGGTTCCAAGATGACTGGAATGCAAATTTAATCATATAATGAATGCAAAGTTCTTAGCATGAGATATGGCTCAGAGTAAGCCCTCAGGTACTAGGACGTATTACAGTCAATCTAGAGGAGACAGTTTATGAAACTGACAGTTTATAGGTCTTATTTGACTTATAGATATATTAATATTTAGTTTGGCTTCCATAGTGTTTTTTGTTTGTTTGTTTTTAATAAATGAGCTCCTAAAACTTAAAATTTTGGAAAAGCTATAAAATATAGGCTTGGGGCTTCTCCTGAAAAATTGGAGGATTTGACAGCAATGCTTGAGAGTGGTCAAAAACTCTATGGAGGTCATCCTAGCTCCTGCTGTTCTCTACTGTTTTATACCGAGGGTGCATCATTCTTTCACTATCCGCTGGTTCCCAGCTCCTGGAACAGAAAGTTTCAGTGGACCTGTCCTGCTATTTTAGGAATTTAAAAATTAGGTTTTAGCTGTGCTACTTTTGCAAACAATAGTGGTATCTCCTCAAAGCATGAGTCACAGTCTTCTTGTGGACATTACGGTGTAGTGCAAAGAGTTACAGAACTGCTAATATTCCCTGAATACCTACTATATGAGAAACGGTGGTAGGAATGAGCCCCTCCTTGCGAAAACCCCATTTTTGCCTTCAAGGGACTCACTATCTCATAGGAAGGAAAAGCCAAGTGCACACAGAACTAAGCATCAGGGAATAATGTGATGGTTAGTCCAATCGGAGAGGGACAGAGGGCTGTGGGGCCACAGAGGAAAAGAGGCTTCTTGGGTTTGGATCTGGAGAGAACAGAGCAAGCCATGTGTCCAGCAAGTACATTTATGGATGCGGGGTAGAGTAGTTGGTGGTATGTGCTAAGTATGCAGTGCCTGCTGGTGAGGGGCCTAGAGTCTAATGCGGGGATGTGGATAAGTGAGATCAGCAAAGTGTGACAAAGACTACCAGGGGTACATGTGCCAGACAGTTTGGTGTAGGGATCAATTCTCTCTGAGGTTTGGGAGGTGGAGACTCAGTCGTAGGGAGCTTCAGAGAGGAAATAACTCCCACATTTGGCATTTAAATGGTAGTGGGCACTCAGGTAACGGAAAAGGGATGATAGGGAGTTTCAGGTAGGTTAAGCCAAATAAAATTAGATATATTAGTTGGATTTTATAGAAAGGAGAGCATTTTCATGGTTATAAATGGAAAGTGGGCAGTCAGGTAGAGAGAATGGTAATAATTAAGGCATGAGGTGTAGGGCATGTTCAGGACTGATCAATAACTTTCTTTGGCCTCACAACAAATGGGTGATTGAGAGGAAAGTGGAATGACAGATTGGTTTCAGATGATAAAAGCCCATAAGAGCTATTGTAAGGAGTTTAACTTTAGGAGATGGGTAACGCAAAGACAGGACCAAAGCTAAACTACACAAATTCTGGTGACATGTATGAGGACTTGATTGTAGTGGAGAAAGATGAGTGGGAATGTGACCTGACTGGAGACTGACAAGTCTCTTAATGATCATTGAAGATTTTGGTGGGTAAAGCCCAGACATGGCCACAACCTATCTTCTGCTTTAGAATAAAAGTATTATGAGAAAAGGGAGGTAAAGTACACAAATAAATGTTGTGCAGGGCACTCTATAGGTTGAGGTTTTTTTTGAGGAAACTGTTGATGCTGATGAACTGTGCCTGCAGTGAGGAGATGGAATAGGAAGAGAGAAATCGACATGGGGAATATTGGTACCTGTTACAACACCCACCTGATCACCTAAAAGATTTATATAATTTTGTCCCCTCACCAACAACCCATCTAGCATTGATATCTGTAACAAAAGGAAAACTATTGTGGCAGAAAAGTTAATGAAAATATTAGCTAGGCCTTTCTTCACACTATGGATACTTGACATTTTACCCATACAACTAATTTATGGCAGAATTCTAAATTCTTGTTTTACACTTGAAGTAGCCAACACTTTGAGTGGAGAAATGTCCCATGCAAGGTCACATAAAGCACAAGTGACAGAACCAAGGTCTGAACCCAGGAATATCCAGACCCAAAGCCTGGATATGATCCCACTAACAATGCAGCATACTGTTTTGCATTTTGTGTTATCGTAGAAACTACTTTCCTTCTCTTATGAAATGTGATTGTTAATATATGTCTCCCATGTTGACATCGCATATTCTAAATCTGGGCAGTAAGGAAAGGAACAAATTAAGGATATAAATATCAACAGACACATCCTTTCCCTGCTAACATGAAATTAGCCTGATAAAAGTATAAGGGACATTTTGCTCCTTTTCTTGCCTGATTGCCAGAGTCAATCTCACCTAAGATTAGAAAATAGTGTGGTACATCACCTCTCACAGGAATATTTTTAAAGATTGTTAAATTTATGCACCAATGTGAATTCTTTGTGATTGAGTTGTCAATTTTTCCCTTTAGGCAATGAACCAATGTTTATTAAGTAGCCATAGAGGTCAGAGTGCTCTGTGAGGCTTTGTGGAAAGTTTCAAAAAATAGAGCTGTGGACATGATTTCCATCACAAGAGGGTTATAATCTAATGAAGAAGAGGGGCCCAATATATGAGAAGAGAGGAGAGCAAGAGCACATATATAAGTCTATAAGGAAAGAACATGAATGCACCCCTGTGAGACAATGAATATAACAGTGATAGATAAATGTCTAGAAATTGTAAGAATAGCTAGAAGTGGGAGTGTTCTTCATAGACTGAGCATGGTAATCAATTCTGTGATGAGTTTTAAAGAAATTTTATAAAATTAGCTATTAAACATGTCTGTTGAATTCAAATGATTATTAGATAGTTTCATGACTTCTTGCAAGCGTTATGACTTTTAGTTTTTCTAGGTTGTACAGTCTGTGACTAATGTGATATATAATAGAAGAACTTCAAGCCAATTTACAATGCAATCTTTGATGTTCTTGGTAAAGCATTTAAAATTCTTTTTCAGAGTTGCTCAAATTTAAACACAAAGAGATAACTTGAAGGCTAGTTTCAAATGAAGCACAGTACACAGAACATCAGAACAAATATTTAAGACACTATGATAAAAATTGCTCATATTAACTTTTCATTGGAATATTTATTATTTTGAATTTAACAATAAAATAAGGCATCATAATGATGTTATACATCAGTGAGATTATGCATCAATGAAGCAGCAACTATTCTCTGGTTCTTTTGCAATTTGAATATAGCCATGAATAATTACTGATTAAAAGTTAATAGTTGCATGATACCGGGATAGCTCAATAGTATGAACATTTGACTTGCAACTGCAAAATCTGGAGGTCAAATCCCAGGCCTAGCCTGTGCAAACCCACATGCTGAACTGCAGCGCTACTGGTAACCACAGGGATGGAGGTGAAGGTTCTCCCCTCCCATGAGGGAGGCCCCTAGTTCTGTTCCTGCCTCTCCTGGCCCCACACCCACCAGTGTGGAATGAAACTTTGTAACAACTAATGATGTACGACTGTGGACACTGTTCTGGTCCCTCCCCCTTCTTTGTCTCTCTCTCTCTCACACACACATCTTCTCTCAAACAATAAAATAAATATTAAAAAAAAAAAAAGAAGTAATAGTTACATTCAAAATAGTGAATCTATAGTAGTGATGGCATATGATTCACATCAATCATCGCATGCAGCAGCTTTGGAATTAAGGCTTTGAATTCTGAAAGCTCTTAGTTATTATAGTTCCACTCCATGTATTACCAGAAAGTCAGTACTTCATGGTTCTTCAGGAAAAGTATGACACAATGGCTCAAGTGCAAAATGAAAAGAGAGGAAGTTTTGGTTTTATTTCTAGCTTAGAAAATTATTAATTCCTACCTTGAACAAATATTGTATAACTTTGAGCCTTAATTTCTTAATTTGTCCTTTCATTTATTCAGTGTTTTCTGAGGTCCTAAATGTGATCGGTGTGGTTCTAAACTGATAAAATCAGAAACAATCTTTGCCTTATTAGAATTTATATAATGGGGGAGAAAAAAGTAAACACAAATAAAAATATAGTTTCAGATTGTGAAAGCTCTTGAAAGAAACATAATAGGATACTATGATGGGGCACTGGGGGCTGATGGTGAATCAATATTATTAATAGTTGTGCTGGTCAGAATATTATCTCTGAGGAAGAGACATTTGAGCAACGATTTGAAGGTGAAGAGGGCATGGCCAATTTCAGGAGCAGAAAGGGGCAGGCTGTGCCGGGATGAGAAAACAGTACCTGTAGAGACCCTGGTGAGGAAAAACATCATGTGTCTGAGGAACCTGAGGAAGCTGATGTGTTTATCGTGGAAGAAATAAGAGGAGAGTGGTCGTAGGTAAGGCCGAGGTTTGAGACACCGAGGTCAGTGCGGGGCCTCTCAAACCTCAGACATGCTCAGGGGATTAGATTTGGTTGTAAGTGATATGGGAAGCCACTGAGGAGTTAGAAGAGGTGTGATGTAAGCACTAGCTAAGGCTGCTCTGTGGAGAAAGGATTGAAGGGAGCCTAGAGGAAACAAGGAGATAAATTAAGAGACATAACACATGGTCTAGTTGACAAAGATGGCGGTGAACTTTCCTTTAGGGTTGACCATGTAAATGGACAGAAAGGGAAAGACCCAGTACATATTATATTATACAGGTGGCATGGATAAAACCCATTAATAAATTAAGTGTGGGCAGGAAGAAAAAAGAGGTGTTAAGAATGATCCCTAGGTTTCTAATCTGAGTAACTGATGGGCAGGGAAGCCTGGGAAATACGATAATACTCACTACCTTGTGCTGCTCTGAGACTGCATCTGGAAAGTTCTATACATTTCCTGGAGTTGGTGACTATGTAAACAAGAGTTACACAGAGATTATGTTCTGGCTTAGCCTAACAATATACAAAGGCTGTCATGAAAAAAAATTGCCATAAATGCTTTTATTTTTCATATTACATGGTTGGATACTTTCTGGATAGTATAAAGTATTAAATAGTAACCTTAAAAAAAACAAACTCAGATAATAGAGGTGTTTGTTTGTTTGTTTTTGAAAGTAAAATCTTGGAAAAATCTAAATAGTAAACAACACATGCTACTGAATTGTGAGGGAATATGAATTTAAAGAAAAAACCTTTAATCAGTATGTAACAAACACTGAAAGAATGTGATACGTGAGTTACAATTTTAGACCCAGGAAATCAGTTCAAGGATTTGAAATATAAGTAAATTGGCCTAAAATTCACTCTCAGAGATTATCTTCCTTTTTCCTTGAAGAAAAATATTACTGTTAATAGTTATTTCATGAAATACTGAATATTTGATGTTAAAATCTGTCTCACAAACAAGTTCCTTTGGAGATAAGGCACCAATATGGGTTACTAGAAAGAGTTCAGCGAAGAGTAAAGAGATGGCTATTCTGAGTCAGCAAGGAGTTATAGTTGGTCATACATTGAAATCTAGGAACATCAGTCATCTTGCTCTGAAAATCAGTGAAAGCTACAAGTATCTCTCATGTTAGTAAAAGAATCTTAGTAAGATGGCCTACATGAGGCATTATCTTTGTTATAGGAATAGATGGAATCCCAATAAATGGCCTTATAGGTAGGATACTTTCATTGAAACATGGCAGGTTATTTGTTTATTTGTTTTCACTTTGTTTGACAAAAGTCATTTTCAGTGATACCAGGATAGTTCAGTGATTGAGAACATGCCTCACAGTCGTAAGGTCTGGAGTTCGATTCCTGGCCCTAGCCCATGCAAACCCATATGCTGAACTGTGGTGCAACTGATAACCACCAGGATGGTGGTGAAAGTTTTTCCCTCCCACGCAGGAGGCCCCCAGTTCAGTGCCTGCCCTGCGTGACCCCACATGCACCTGTGTGGACTGAAATCATGTCACAACTACTGATGTACAATTATGGAGACTGCTCTGCACCACCCCTCTTCTCTCAAACAATAAAAGAAATCTTTAAAAAAATGTCATTTGCATTTCTGTACACTAACGATGAACTATGCAAAAGGGAAGTTAAGAAACTAATTCTATGTACAATAGCATCAAAAAGAATACAATATTTAAGAATAAACCTAGCCAAGGACCTGAGGACTAAAAACTACAAAATGTTGCTGAAAGAAATTAGAGAAGACACGGATGAATGAAAAGACATCTCATGGATATGAATTAGAAAACTTAATACTGTTAACTGTCCATACTACCCACTGTGATCTATAGATTCAATACAATTTTTATCAAAAGCCCAATAGCATTTTAAAAAAGATTTATTTTATTGTTTTTGACAGAGAAAGAGAGAAACAGAGATGGAGAGAGATAGAAAGAACGGGGAGGGCCCAGAGCAATCTCCATAGTTGTACAGCATCAGTTTTTGGCATAGTTTTGTTACATACAGGTGGGTGGGGGCTGTGCAGGGCAGGGACTGAGCCAGGGCCCCCCCACATGGGAAGCACACCCCTGTTCAGCATATAGGTTGGCACAGGCTGGGGCCGGGATTCGATCCTTGGTCCCTAGGGCTGCAAAGTGAGCGCTTAACCTGCTGAGCCATCCCAGCTTCCCCCAGTAGCATTTATTAAAATAGAAATAGAAAAATGCATCCTAAATCTGTACGGAGTCTCAAGGGCTTAAACAGCCAAAGTAATCTTGAAAAAGAAGCACAAAGTTGCAGGTTTCATACTTTGTGGTCTCACAACTCACTACATAGCTAAGGTAATCAAAACAGTGTGGTGCTGGCATAAGAACAGATATACAGACCAATGAAATAGAATGGAGAGCCAAAACCTTGCACATACAACAGTCAAATCATTTTGACGAGGGTGCCAAGATCATTCAATGGAGAGAGAACAGTCTTTTCAACAAATGAGGTTGGGAAAACTAGATATCTACATGCAAAAATTTGAAATTGGACCTCATATCCTATACAAACATTAACTGAACATATATCAAAGACTTAACGTAAGATCTAAAATTCTTAGAAAAAAGCACAGAGAAGAAGGTTCATGATGTTGCATTTGGCAATAATTTTTTGGATATTATTTCAAAAACATAGAAAACAAAAGAAAAAATAGATAAATTGGGCTTCATCTAAATTAAACATGTTTGCACATCCAAAGATGATATCAACAGAATAAAAAGGCAATGCACAGAATGGGAGGAAATATTTGCCAGTCATATATCTGATAAGCTATTACTATCCAGAATACATAAAAAACAACTACAATTCAACCAAGAAAAGCAACCAACTCATATGAAAAATAGACAAAGGACTTGAATAGGCATTTCTTTAAATAAGAAATACAAATGACCTAAGCACATGAAAAATGTACAGCATCACAAATCAAAACCACAATAAAATACCACTCTATACCCATTAAGATGACCATTATTAAAACAACAGAAAATACGGGGAAGCCGGGATGGCTCAGCTGGTTGAGCGCTTGCTTTGAAGCACCAAGGACCAAGGATCGAATCCCGGCTCCGGCCCAGGCGGACGCACATGCTGAACTGGGGTGTGCTTCCTGAATGCGGTGAGGCCCCCAGTTCAGTTAAAAAAAACCCAAAAACAGAAAATAACAAGTGTTGGTGAGGATGTGAAGTAATTGGAACCCTTGGTATTGCTAGTGGGAATGTAAAATGTGCAGCCACTGTGGAAAACAGTATGAAAGTTCCTAAAAGAAAATTAAAATAAAATCACTAACCCAGAGGAAGCCCAATAAAACTGGAATTTATTTAGTAAAAAATTGTGCATTTATTCTGACATATTTAAACTTCAGTCCCCTTCAAAGTACTCTTCGTTTGATGCCAAACCCCTTTCTAGATGCTTTTTCCACAGCTCAAAACCATTTCTGAACTCACTGATTTTGATGCCTTTTAGTGCTTCTGCCATTTTTTTGTTTCACCCCTTTCATGTCCTCAAAAAATTTCCCTTTGAGGATTTTTTTTTTTAATTTAGGAAATCAAAAGCATGTCACTTAGGGTAAAATCGGGTGAATGGGGAGGATGGAGCACGGGGATCATGCCATTTTTGGTCAAAAACTGCTGGACCTTCAGCGTGGTGTGAGCAGGTGCATTGTCATGGAATTTCACTTCCACAAACTGAACAACCTTTCCAAAACTTCCAGATAAAAACTTTCGTTGAGTGTTTGACCCAGAGGAACAAATTCTGAATGTGCCATCTCTCTCACATCAAAGAAAGATAATTTTAGGTTTTTGTTTTATTTTCTTTTTAATTTGAAATGTATTACTTTTAATATCTTTTGCTTTGTTTTAAATATTCTGTAATACCTCATATTAATTTAAGCTTTGTATGAGTCCCCTCTTGTATGGTCAAGCAATCCTACATTTAGGTATTTACCTGAAAAAATTGAAAGCAGGGATTTCAACACCCATATTCATAAAAGTATTATTCACAGTAGCCCAAGAGTGGAAACAATCTAAGTGTCCATCAACAGATAATGGATAAAAAAATGTAGCAACTGTGTACAATGAAATGTTCTTCAGCCTTACAAAAGAAGCAAGTTCTGACAAACGCTATGACACAAATGAACCTTGAAGACATTATCCTAAGTGAAATAAACCAGTCACAAAAGGACAAATATTATGATTCACTTACATGGAGTACCTGGAATAGTCGGATTCATAGAGACAAAAAGTTAAATGGTGTTTCCTAGCAGCTTTGGAACAAAAGTGGGGAGTTGGTGTTTAAAGTGTATGGAGTCCCAATTCGGAAAGATGAAAAAGTTCTGGGGATGGATGGTGGTGATAGTGCCACAGTATGAATGTACTTAATGCCACTGAACTGTACACTTAAAATAAAGTGGTAAAGTTTGTGTTATGTATATTTTACCACAATAAAACAACAACAACAAAAACAGGCAGGCAGTGGGCTGGATTTGTCCCATAGCCATAGTTTGCGAATTCTTGATGTATGTTAATTCTTTTCTATTTTTTTAAAAGATTTATTTTATTGTTTTGACAGAGATGGAGAGACACAGAGAGAGAGAGACAGAGAGAGAGAGAGACAGAGGGCCCAGAGCAGTCTCCATAGTTGTTTGTAATCGGTTTTCAACATAGTTTCATTCTACACAGATGGGTGGGGACAACACAGGGCAGACAGAACCAGGCCAGGGGCCTCCCACATGGGAGACATGCCCCCTTGAACTGGGGGCTGAACTGGAAGTCTCCCACATGGAAGCTCGCCCCAGCAGGGATCAAATGCCCCCCCCCCCACATGTATGGGGACATGCACACCCCAGTTCAGCACATAGGTCCACATGGCCAGGCTGGGACCAGGGTTTGATCCTCAGTCCCTGAGGCTGCAAAGCGAGGGCTCAACCTGCTGAGCCATCCGGCATTCCCTCTAGCCCTTTATTGATGTATATGGCTTACCAAAAGGACAGAAATCTGAACTCTTAAAATATTATTAGACTGTAGATTAAGAGCAGGGGATCCAAGATGGCGGCGTGAGAGGAGAACGCCGATAACTGCCTGGGAAGGGCCTTGTGAACAGAGGGGAATCCACAGGGGAAACCCTGAGAAGAAACCTCAAATAAGAGAACCACACAACACGGAACAACACACAAAGGTTAGAGAAAAAAGGGGAGAGCGGGAGAGGGAAGGGGAAGCAGCAGTTCGGGGACAGAGACTCGGAGCGCGGCCCGGGGCTGGCAAAAACAAAGGGGGATTGGGGGACTACGGTCAAAGTGGAGCTGGATCGAGGGCGGGCTGGAAGCCGAGACCTAGGGAGCGTGGAAGCCCCACAAGACTGTGGACAATTTAACATCCGAACTCAAGGGACAGCAC
>PVKE010006204.1:0-55374 GCA_004027555.1 Craseonycteris thonglongyai
AGCTATTGAGTGTGTCCATAGGTCTCTGTGTCTTTGTTACTTTCAGTTTTCTATTCCTCCTATAAGTGAGGTCAAAATTGGCACCTTCTTAAGAAATTTCCACGACTTTTTTTGGAGTGTAACTTTTTTTTCCCCCTTGTTTGGTAACTTTGGAGCCTAATTCCTGTGTAAGATGTAAGGCTGCTGTATAGGTGTACCATGATTATACACTAAGGCAAAGTAGTGTCATTGTGAAAGTAAGTACCAAAAGCTGCAATACGTCAAAGAAGGGCAAAAATCACATTTATTTGGGGGGTGGGGGGGGGATAGGAAGTTCTTTGGGAAATGAGGAAAAACTTCATGGAGGGGAGGCTATTTGAGATAGACTGTGAAGGATATGCAGTTCTGACAGGCAGAGGAAGGGAGTGACTCGTAGAAAGGGGATTTCTGAGCGGAGGCACATGGCTGGGAAAGCTCAGGAGTGATCAGCGAGGAGCCGGTTGTAGCTGATGTCAGGACTCCATTAAGAAAAGTGGTGGCAAGTGCACCTGGAAAGGTAGACAGTTTTCTCCTCTGTAGGGGAGGGAAAGCACACAGATTTACTTAATAGAAGTTGCCGGAGTCCACGTAAGGAGATAGAGACCCAAGGAAACCATTAGACCTGAGTATTTTATGCTAGGTTTCAAGAAGGGTGGACAGTCGTGGAGAAATATGAAAGGCTAAGAAGTCGGAGGTAATTGTAATAAACAGAAGAAAACTTAGCAAGGCCTGGTTGCTAGGATTCTTCTTGGTGTCCCTCTGTCTTCGGAGATAAGAATGCTCCTTTCCTCTCGGTACAGAGAGAACACCCCTCACATGAGGGTTTTAGGGCCTGTTTAGGAGAGGATGGGATGTGTAGTGGGGGGCAGGGGGGAGTCAGAGTGACCTTCTTCCTTCCACTGTTTTGTCAAACACCTTCAGTTTAATCTATTCAATATGACAAGGTGCTGTATATTGGGGCAGTGTGTCCTGAACCCCATTACCTGCAATGCCAAGTTGAGGAGTTTATACTTAGAGGTTCTTTGTAATGACATCATCTGAGCTATGTTTTGGGAAAATTCATCTGGCAGAGATGTATAAAACCAGTTGGAACCTTGCTGGTTCCATCAGTCAGTTATAGCCAAAAAGAACAGAGTCACATGGTCTAAGCATGGCTGCTGGGGGCAGCACCAGTGTGTGGTTGTCAGAGAATGGGGGTTGGCTCGCCTTGAGGTTGAACTAGAGGGGTCCTGAGTAGGAATGAAAGTATATGAACAGAAGGAAAAGCTAGAGAGCTTCACAACCGGTGAGAAGAGAGTGGGGAGTAAAACCAGAATGTTAAATGGGAGGAGCCCCTGTTATGGCTGAGTGTGGGGATGGGCGTGATAATCAGAGTGAGGGTCATGGGAAGACTAAATTCTCAGAACTGCAGCAGGTAGATCAGTTGCCCATCCCAAGTGGGAAATTTGCTTTCTTGGGTAATGCTTGGAAGTTTTGAGTTATATCGGATTTAGTGAGGCCATATTTACTTATAACATTTCAAAGCTCGTTTGTTATCCGTGAGGATATTTTTAAAGAAACACTTTCCCTCTTTATAGCTCATCAAGATTTTTCACATGCTAACTTCTTAATACTATCATTTCAGGCTGATGCTAATTTTATAAGTTCTAAAATTAAAAAAATCAAACGTTTGTTACCTAGCATACTATTTACCATAATTTGTCTTCTATTTTTTTCTTAAATCAGATCTTCGAAACATTTTTCATATCAGAATAGAAATAGCTAGTATATCGAGTACACAAAAGATTCCTGCTTTCTTATCGTAATTTCTCATTTCTTTATCGAATTCACTTATCTTACCCCAAAACCTGCTACTGGAAAATAGGATTCCAGCTAAGGTATTTTTGTGGGAAGAAGGTTCTACAGAGTCAACCACATATGCTATACTCCTGTGAATCAGTCACTAGTCTCGTTTCAAGATACCTAGACCATTTATAGAAAAGCCTACTATTGTCATTTGAAAACTTTGCACTCAAAAAGACTCAGTGCTATGCATATTATAACCAGATGTGTGTCTCACTTCAATACAGACCCGTCCTTTGTTCTTCTTGGCATGCTGTCATTTGGAGCTCAGTACCTTAGGGCTTCACAGGCAGGACTTTACACCTTTGCTTTAGTATCTATCTAGGTCCTGGCTAATTACCCAAGTATTACCTTAATGATTGAAAGGCTCTTTGGGCTCATGATAAGTTAAAAATATGACGGGGAAGCCGGGATGGCCCAGCGGGTTGAGTGCTCGCTTTGCAGTCCGGATGTCTGAGAACCGAGTCCCAGGCCCGGCCCATGCGGACCCATATGCTGAACTGGGGTGTGCTTCCCATGTGGGAGGCCCCCAGTTCACTTCTCACTGGGGTGAGCTTCCCATGCATGAGGCTCCCAACCTGGTTCCCACCTTGAGCCGCCACTGCCCACCTGCATGGAACAAAACCGTGTGGAAAATTGATGATGTACAACTATGGAGACTGCTCTGGGCCCTCCTCCTTCTCTCTGTCTCTCTCTGTCTCTCTTTCTGTCAAAAACAGTAAAATAACTCTTTTAAAAAAATATGAAAGCCTGAAAATTTCAGAACCATATAAAAATAATTAAGTTTTCCATCACGTAAGTGTTGGGGAAATACTAAAATTGGCTTATAATAAATGTGAACCACCATATAAAAATACATAGGACATCAAGAGAAAAAAACTGAACAGCAAAATAATTTTGAACATATAGTTATGGTTAGCTATAGTCAAAATTATAAAGCTGATAATAGTCTACATTTCAGTCCACAGTTTGCCTAACCCATTTTAGTTCTTTCCTGATATTTGCCTTAGCTCCTTGCTTTCCCTACTGTCTCTGTGCCTCACCCTGTCATTCTATACCTGACTTCCTGTCCCCTACCATCTCACTCAGTCCTTGTCCTGCCTGGCCCTATGTAGTCACTTAAAAGGAGCTTTTATGGCTAATCTCCTTCCACTGCTGTCAAGGCCATCAATAGTTCCAAAGACCCTCCTATCTCAGGGACTTCAAAAAGGGAACTTGTAAAACTAAGAAAATTTTGGATTCAAATTCCAACTCTGCTTAGCTGTATTAACAAAAGCAAGTCGCTTAATCTTTTAGGTCTCAGTGTCCTCAACTGTAGGACGATTAGGTTAGAATAAATATGTTATTCCTGACAGATCTAAGAGAATAAACGCAGGAGGTTAGGGACCCCAGCCTTGCCTCTTCCTTCTGCCAAAGCTCACTTCTCTAGTTTGTACTGATCATGAAGGGACCTACTTTCTCCTTAGTCACATCGGTGGTAACAGAATTAGCATGGTGCTTTCAAGCCTGGAGGTGACAAGGAGGGGGAACAAGAGGAAGTTGAGCAGCCTGCAAAGAGCACAATGTGAGGCCAGCTGCTCTCAGTTCCTGCCTGGCTCCTGCCTGGCTCCTGCCTGGCTCCTGCCTGGCTCTGCCGCTCATTTGTCAATGGTCCTGGGAAGGTGGTACTATTCCTATACTCACCTCAGTTTTATAATCTGCAAAATGATAAGAATACCTTCCTGACTAGGTTGTTATGAGGATTAAAAAACAGGATAAAGGGGAAGCCGGGATGGCTCAGCAGGTTATGCACTCGCTTTGCAGCCCCAGCGTCTGAGGATCGAATCCTGGCCCAGGCCCGTTCAGACCCATGTGCTGAACTGGGATGTGTATCCCATGTGGGAGGCCCCCCATTCGGCCCCATTTGGTTTTGCCCTGTGTGGCCCCCCGCCCACCTGTGTGGAACGAAACCATGTTGAAAACTGATGACGTACAACTATGGAGACTGCTCTGGGCCCTCCCCCTTTTCTCTGGCTATATCTCTCTGTCAAAACAATAAAATAAATCTTTAAAAAAAAACAGGATAAAAAGAAAGTACACATTCAATCAACACTAAGATGATGCTAAATTTCAAAAGCATTTTGTTGGTACTTAGGACTGTGACCACATATAAGTACAGATATTATCAATTACTATATCTATTCATGGACTCTTGAATATTAATTTTTTAAATGGATTTATATTACTGTTTGAGAGAAGGTGAGAGAGAGACAGAAGAGGGGAGGGCCCAGAGCAGTCTCCGTAGTTGTACATCATTAGTTGTGACATAGTTTCATTCCACACAGGTGGATGTGGGGCCGTGCAGGGCAGGAACTGAACTAGGGACCTCCCGCATGGGAGGTGAGCACCTTCACCATCCTGGTGGTTACCAGTTGCGCAGCAGGTCAGCATATGGGTTTGCACAGGCCGGGACCGGGATTCAATCTCTGTACTTGCAGTTTGCAAGGAGAGCACTCAGCCTGCTGAGGATCCCAGCATCCCCTTGAATATTAATTTTAACCATGGAACTGTTTTGGTTTGTCTGTCTCTTTTACATTAAGGAAGTTAGTAGTCTTTCATGTAGATTCACAGTATTGTAAAACTCTCCACTGTGCATTTACTCCATTCTTTTCTGCCTGGTAGTCCCATTTAACAAGGGTCCTCCTGCGATCTTTTTATCTTCCATATTGATTGGCTTCTTATCCTGGCCTTGCAGTCTCTCTTTTTGCTTAGCAGGCAGTGTCATCAGCAGATATAGGAAGTCTACTTCAGACGCAGGGCGGCCGACAGGAAGAGCAGAATACAGGAGCCACAGGCGGGAGTAGAGGGAATACGCTGGCAGCCAGTGGAGAAGCAAGTGCCTGGAGAGAGGGAGTCGGGACCCGGGCCCAGCACACACAGTGTCTGCGGTGGTGCCTGCCCTGCTAGGCGGAATGTGAGCGGGGCTGCAAAGCGGCAGCAGGTCCCTGTGAATTCGGGGTCTAGGCCATGAGGCTGGTGTCAAGGCTGAAGCAGAGGGCCATACTCCTCATCCTCGGTGTTTAGGCAAGACCAGTGAAACAAGGCTGTATTTTAAAAGTACTAGTGGTTACGAACACAGGCTCTGAAGAAGGACCCAATCCCGAACTCATGAACTGCAAGATGAAGAGAATTATAGGGAACTCGTGAGATTAATGAACACAAAGTATCAAGTCATATACTAATATTATTAGTGGCCAACTTTATTGTTATTGTTGCTGTTATTATTTTCTATAACTAAAACAAGGCCACCTGTGTGGATTAGCTCACCAATACGAAAAAATTCCCGAAGGAAGCAAATATATAATGAGAAAAACAAACCTTTGTTTTTCTAATCTTTAGGGTGATTCAAGAAATAAATGAAAAAAGTTCCATGAATTCAATTTAACCTAGTAGCATGGAAGAAACAGAGCTAAATGCCCTTGAAGAGTAGTTAGCTCACAAATATGAAAATTTATTTCAGATCTTTTCCCATGAAATATATTTATCTTTGTGTTTTAATGAACTACTATAGCATTTTCCCTGAATTTTATTAGAAAACCAATTTTATTCAGAAGCTTTAAAGATTAATATGATCTTAAATCACTAATAAAATGTCTTCATATACATTTCATTTGGACTTTTAATTTTAGAATAAAGGGAGCAAAATCTGCTTACCAAAATTGGTTTTAACATTGAAAATATCAGAAATTTTAACTAGAATAAAGTATAATCCATCTTGAATACTTCAAACATTTTAATAAAGCAATAAAATGTTCTTTGATTTATTTGTGGATAAAATTGATAAAATGTTTCCAACTAAAGCACTATTTTATAGAGAAGGTTGCTTTTAAAATATATCAAGAACTCAAATTATACAATAACTTTAAGTACTTATTTTACTACAAACCTTACATAGTAACATTACACATCTAACTCATGGGGATTTAATTTCCCTTCTAGATGCAAAACTTTATGTTTTCTGCTTATTTTACCTAATTGCATTTGATGGTACAAGTGTTATTCTCAAGAATTGTTTCATTGGATTCTAAAAACTTAACATGTCTGCCCACATTATTTTGGTTTTGGTCATTCTTTAAGGAAGGCCTCCCAACTTGTTCAATATACAATGTTGAAGAGATACTGATACATAAAAGGCAACATGATACCTAAATCAAGAAGCGAGATTGGGGACTAGGTTCCTTTGCAGAATCAAAAGGATGGGAGAGTTATGAGTAATCATCTTTATAGAAGCTCCGAAAAGGGAGTTGGGAGAGATAGGTATAGTGGCTCACAAATAAGGTAGGTTAACACTAGAATATAACTGGACAGTTGCCAGAACTACTAGTTCTTTAAGGAGAAGCAAAAAGAAGAGATTTCTTTTCCTGACTGTTCTCATAAAGTTCACACAGTTGTTGGTAACCTGGGGATTTGCTGATCTGCAATGAGTGAATCCAACAAGTTTACAGATTTTCACTCAAAATTCACTACTGAGAACGCTCTCGTGGTGCGCAGTTCCTAGCGCGGTTCCCAGTGGTCTCCACCTCATGGTGTTTACATCCTTGTGTAGTGTGACCTCTCCCATTGAATTAGAACTGATTTGTATGGCCAATAGAATATGGCAGAGTGATGGTCGTGACTCCAGGGGCTAGGTCAGAAAAGGTAGCACAGCTTCTCCTAGTTCTCTTGAACTATTCACTTTGAGAACTTTCAAGGATTAGCCCAAGAAAAATTATTTCCAGTTTGGGAGGGGCAAGTGATTCCCTGGCTACCACTTGAAGAAGTTAGTCTTCTGTGTTCTTCATGTTGATTATCACTCCCATTCCTAAACCAGGCCTTGAAGAGTCCTTTCTCCATTTAACTAACATATAAAGGGTGTCCCAAAATTCACACAAGATTTGAATTTTGCATCATTTGTGTGGTAAAGTGTTGCCAATGAAAGAAAAAAAGACAGCGTGACAGCTGACAGTTCAAGGTTAGTAAAAATGGAGTGCTACACGAAAGAACAATGCGTTTTCATTGTTGAGCAATGGAAATTTACAATTTTTAATTATAAACCTGTGTTTTCTATCAAATTACTTCTTGCGTGAATTTTGGGACACCCTTTATAAACATAAAAGCAGGAAAGCCTCTTCCCTTGGCTATCTTGCTGAAGATAGGCTTAAATTTTAAAAAGACTATGTTACAATGGAATATTACTCAGCAATAAGAAAAGATGAAATACAGCCATTTGAGACAGCGCGGATGGACTTTGAGATCATCATATGAAGCGAGATAAGTCAGACTGAAAAAAAAATCAAGAACCATATGACTTCACTTATATGTGGAATATAAAACTTAAAGTAACAAAGAAACAAAAACTCTTGGACACAGTCAATAGTTTAGTGGTTACCTAATGGTAAGGGGGGTGGGGGGACAGAGGAGGGAGGGGACATCAAATACATGGTGATGGAAGAACTGACGCTGGGCGGTGAGCACATAATGCAATACATAGACAACGTAAGGTAGAATTGCACACCTGGAACATATATAATTTTTACTAACAATGTCACCTCAATAAATTTAACAATTAAAAAAATGAAAAAGACTGTTAGATAACTAGAGAGAACAAAGGGGACAGAAGCACTGAGACAAGAAGCACTGAGAAAAGGGGAGAGAAACACTGAGAAAAGTACAAAAGCATTCTGCTTAATACACGTTTTATGATCTAATTTATATTTAGCTTATATAAATGCATGCAATGTATATAGATGCACAAAAAAGTCTTGAAGCTAGGGCATATGTGATGGGTGGGTATGTGTGGAGGGTGAGGAGCAGAAAGAGAAGTAGAGAAGGAAAGCAGACTTGGTTTTTAGAAGTCTATTATGTATTATTTGATGAGACTATATTAATGAGCCACTGAATAAATAAAAAATGTGTCCTATAAAAAAAGAGAAGTAAAAGCAACCTAGTTACAACACAGAGACTTCCTATTCTATGATCATCAGCAGGGGCCTAGGATAGCTGACCACATCAGCCTGGTTAGAATGCTGCACTTCAAACTTGCTGGGTTTCTTAGCTGGCCAGCTTCCGCAAGGAATGCGTCTTTCCAAGACCCATGATCAAAGAGCTGCTACAGAGACAGGAAGTTTGGTACCTTCAAGGCCAATACCAAGAGAGCATTGCCCCATCTCCCATCCTACCAAAGACCGTAACACTAATTCTGGGTAGCAAACCACCCCAAAACACAGTGCTTAAAACACCACGCCTTTTTCCCTGGAGGTTACTGACTCCAAGCTGGGCATGGTTCTAGACGTGCTCCATGTCTGACTCTCATTCTTCGTGGACCAGCAGACCACCCAGGTATGTTCTTCACATTGTGAAAGGCAGGTGTGGAGAGAGGCACACAGAAACATGCTAATAATACCTATGTAAATTTTTTATTTTATTTTATTGTCTTTGACACAGAGAGAGAGAGAGAGAGACAGACAGACAGACAGACAGAGAGAGAGAGAGAGAGAGAGAGACAGAGAGAAGAGGGAGGGCCCAGAGCAGTCTCCATAGTTGTGTATCACAAATTTTCGACATGGTTTTGTTCCATACAGGTGCGCAGGGCTGTGCAGGGCGAGACCAGGATGGGGAGAGGGGCGGGCTCCAGCATGGGAGGCATGCCCCCTCAAGCCCGGGCAAATCAGGGGCCTCCCACATGGGAAGCTCGCCCCAGTTCAGCATATGGGTCCGCAGGGGCGGAGGCTGGGATTGGATCTTCAGTCCCTGGGGCTGCAAATCGGGTGCTTAACCTGCTGAGTCATCCTAGCTTCCCTAATAACTCCTAAGGTCAGGTTCAGAATGGCCACACTGTCACTTCTGCCCATATTCCTTTGGCCAAAAGCAAGTGGAATGAACTAGAACTAAGTGCAACTTGGGTGGAGTGGAGAGATATTCATTCCATTGTTGAGAAAAAACACAGTCATATTTCAAAGGGCATAAATGCATGGAGCACTAAAGAATTGGGAAGTATTAATATAATGTCATTTACTATTGTTATCCACCTGTGACTTTCCAGCTTACTTCCAACTGAAAGTAGGGGAGGTATATTTGTTCTAATAATAGCTGACAATAAGAATGCTTTGACCCTACAGGGTGAGATCTACTCCTAATTCTGGGATACAGGCTTTAGCATGCTCCTTAATATGCCATGATTTTTTCCACATGGAGATGCAGTAGTATTGATTATTCTTTTAAATATTAAAGTAGACAATAGTTCCCATAACTGATGTTATTTTGCAGGAAAACAGGGGACTAGAAATACTGCCCTAGAAAGGGCAATGTTTTGTGGTTACCTTTTTTTTTTACTGTGAATTAATGGTTTGAATGTTACAAGGTTTTATAAATTGTTTTAGTTGAAAAGGGTGCCAAGACTTGTCATGTTTTAGAATTCAGGAATCCATAAAACTTCATCAGAGTTAATCCTATTCGCTATCAAGAGTAAAAAAAAAAAAGTCCTCGGGGCTGCTTTTGAAGATAGGAAAGGAAGGATCACCCTCCTCTCGCCATTAAATAAAGAGGGACGTATTAATAGCTTAAAAAAAGAAAGAGATCTTTAAATTCTTAGGTTCTTCAGGGACTTAAGTCGGTGTAGCCTCCTGTGGTTCTCTTGACACTTGAGCCCTATTCTAGGGTTATTTCTATGGTTCCCACGTTACTTTTGAGAACAGCGACCACTTAACATTCCTCGGGGCTTCTTCTTCGCTCAAGATTAGTGGTGGAGGCAGCAAAAAGAGTAAGTGAGGCCGGTGCGCAGAAACGAACCTGGCGAATATCGCACCACGTCCATCAAGTGCGGCTGCAGGAGCCCGAGAGCGGAGTCGAGTCGGTCCCCACGCGCGCGGGGCAGTCGCTGCTCTTTGTTAAAGAAACAAATACTGTTCCAGAAAATGCGGCGGCTGGGCACTGTGGTGGTGGAGGGGGGACACGGAGACGTCCGTATGCATAGCTGTGCGCACGGAAGAGCATTAACGAGGCTCTCTAAACGCAGGACAACCCGGGGCACCATGTCATTGGCTTTGTGCACTTGAAGGCGCGTGAGAGCCTTGCTGAGAGGTTCCCCTTTGTGTGAAAGTGGGGGAAACCAAAAGCGTGCAGCTACTGCTGGGTTTTCATTTTGGAACTGGAGGCGCTTGGACCCAGTACTCCGGCACCAGCCCACCCTCGCATTCTCGCACCGACACTCGGACTTGAGTTACTTCGCCGCCGCTGACCGCGCGGTGAGCCACAATGGCTTGGTGCGGGCGCCCGCGGCTCCGGGAGCCGCGCCAAGGGGGCCGCCTGCCGCGCTCCGCAGCTGCGCGCTGAGCCCCGCCGCCCGGCCGGCAGCGAACGGGGGCACCAACCGCCGCGCCGCCCGGCCGTTGGGCGGGTGGTAATTTCTGGGAACGGGGCGGGGTCCACGGGTGTGCAAGGCCGGGCGTTTGTGAGTCGGGCGGAGGGACGGGTGGCGCCAAGGGGCGCGCTGCAGGCTGGGCGCTGCGCCACGAGCGTCAGCGGCCGGGGCGGGGCCGGGGCCGGGGCCGGGGCCGGGCGGGCGGCGCGGTGTGCCCGCGCCTCCACCCTTCACTTAGCCCGGCCGGGGAGTGGAGACGGGAAGGACCCGGGCTGGGGAGTCCTTCAAACCCCGGCCCCTAGTTAACAGACTGCCCGAGTGCGGGGGCCGTCCTGGGGCCGAGGGGAGCGAGTCCCGAGCCGGGCATGGGGTGCCAGCCAGGGCCTGCAGGGTCGCTCCGAGAGTGGCCAGGGTGCGCGCGTGCGGCCCGAGCCCGCTGGCGGGCGCGGCAGGTGCACGCGCGCCCCCGCCGCCCCCACGCGCCTGTCCCGCGCGTGGGAGCCCCCGCGCCAGCCGGGGGAGCAGCGTAGGGGTGTCCCGAGTTGGGAGCGGGACAAGTGGTGAGGGCCATTCCCTCAGAAGGCGGGTTTGGGAGAAGTTGGGGGGCCGGGGGCGGGCCAGATCCGAGAGGCTCAGAGGCAGGTTGGGAGGGCCGGGCCGGGCCAAAGGCGGCAGGCCCCGCTCTGACAGGCGCGGCCGTGACTGGCGGTGCCGCCCCCCCCTCGCCGCGTGGGGAGGGGAGGAGCGCTCGGAGCGGGCGGGGTGGGGGAGGCGGACTCGAGTGTCCCGGCGGCGGCGGCAGGAGGCCGAGGGGGAGGAGTCGAGCGGGGCAGGGGGGGTGGAGGGAGGAGGCCGGAGCGGGGCGAGGGCGGGGGCCACCATTGCTTCCCCGCGCCGGGCTCTGTGTCGCCGCCGTCGCCTCGGCGGTTGGGGGGTCGGTGGGGCGGCGCGGGCTGGGGGCGCTGCGCGGGGCGGCGCGCGCTGTGTTGTCTCCTCCTCTCCCTCTGGAGCGGCTCGGGCTGCGGGGAGGCCCCGGCTCCCTCCGGACTCCCGGCCACCGGAGGCGGCGGCGGCGGCGGCTCGTCCGCGCGGCCCTGCCGGGAGGGCAAGCGACGCCGCGGTCTTCCCCGGCTCCGCGGGGAGCAGGTAAGCGCGCCGGCAGCCGGAGCTGTAGGCGGGCGCTCGGAGGGCGCGGCGACCGGGCTCCTCGCTGCCCCGAGTGCCGCCTCCTCCCTCCGCGCCCCCGCCCCGCGTCTGTGTTGTTTGCTCCGGGGTTTGCAGAGGGGTTTTCCGGAGGCTGTAGCCGTGACAACGGCCGGGAGCCTGGGGACGGGGGCTGGTGCCCTCGGGCAACGGTCAGGGAGCAGGGCTCGGAGAAAGGGGAAGGCGCGCCGCGCGCCGGCCCGCGGGAAGCGCGGGGCGCGGGGCAGGGCTGGGGGGAGAGGTTAGGGACCCCGGCGCGGGGGATGGGCCGCTCGCAGCCGGGCTTGGCTGTGTTTACATCTCCGCGCGAGTCACCTCTGCCGAGAAGCGGACTGAGCTGGCCCGCCTTCTCCCCCGGGCAGGCCAGGGCGGGGGTCCGACTCCGGAGGAAGCGCGTCCTGGGAGGGTCCGGTAGGGCGGGAGGCTGCGGTCGGCGCCGGGGCAGGGCAGCCAGGCCGGGGCGGGACCTGGGCAGGCTCCGGCCGCTCGGGCTGGCCAGCAGTTTCCTTCCCCGCGGGGCCTGACCGCCGCCTCTCCCCTCCCCTCCCCTCCCCTCCGCGGCGAGCTCGCACGGCAGGTTGCAGTCGGTCATTCTTTTATTCTCGCTCTCCGCGCCGGCCCCCTGCTGCCACTTCCCCTAGTCCCCGGAGGATAGGGACGCTTGGCTCTGTTACGAGTCTGTTTTTTAAACAAAACGAAAACGAGCTCTGTAACACGCGCGCCCAGTGGCCGCCTCCTGGAGTCCCTCTCCCCCCGGCTGGCCCTCAGGGGGACCGTGCTACTGGCTGTTTTGGGGGCGCGGGAGGAGGAAGGGGAGGGCTCTGCGGGGGCTGGTACTGACTGCCCCCCAGCAGTTTTGCGAGCAGGGCAGCCGAGCCCGGCTCTCGCCCCAGTTGGGCAATTTTTTATTCCTTGTCAGTAAAAAGACAGAATATTCTAAAACATCCAGAGTAACCCAGATCGCACCGCCCCTGGTGCTCCTCCTGTGCCAGCATCCCGGGCTGCCTTTTTCTAGGAGCTAGTTTCGCCACAGAATGGCCCCCCCTAAGTTCGTAGTACTTCATTACATGAGTAAGAGGGAGACGCTTCATTGTACAACTGTAGAATTTCTTTTCTTGCGTTGGTGACATTTACTTGAGCTGGGTGGTTTACATTTTAATCCGGTGGTTAGAGAACAGTATTCGTATGTTTGGCAACCAGATTTGCTTTCTTTTTCATCTGTGAGTCGGTCGAGAGGTAAATTAGGCACTTTCTCTAGTGCCAGAATCACAGAAGAATGTACGCTTTACTAAGACAGGTTTGGGTATTTGCGTTTCAGAGTTTCTTTCTTTCTTTAAAAGGTAGAATGACTTTATATAAGACTGAGAACTGTTGGGAGTACATCTGAAGGAATTTAGGAATAAAGTTTATATATAGTGTAGGGCAGTTTACACAGTGCGTTCATATGAATGTTATTGTGATATCTCCTGGAAATAGCTTGGGCATCTGAAATTTGAATATTTAATGTCAATCTATTATTCAGTGTAGTGACTTAACTAATTGATTAATCATTGCTTCTCTTTTCAGATATGTATATTCACAAAAGAATCAGTTTGCTTGGAAACAATTTGTAACTTTGAGGTTTTTCTATCCTAAGTAGATAGATTGGTAACTGGCTATGGTAGGGCCTACCAGTGTTGATGGCTTTACCTGCTCACAGAATTGTCCACTAGAGTTTGTTTTTTTTGGTAACAGCTTTATTGAGATACAATTCACATACCATTCAGTTCACCGATTTAAAATGTGTAGTTCAGTGGTTTTAATATATTCAGAGTTGTGCAGTTGTCACCATAATTGATTTTAGAACATTTTCATCACCCTCAAAAGGAACCCCATAATCATTCAGCAGTCACTCTTCATTTCCCCCCAATGTCTCCAGACCTAGGCAACCACTGATCTACCTGCTTTCTGTCTATAGATTTGCCTGTTCTGGACATTTTATATAAATGGAATCATATGATATGTGATCCTTCATGACTGGTTTCTTTCACTTAGCATGATATTTTTGGGATTTATACATATTGTAGCACGTATCGATATTTTTGTTCCTTTTTATTGCTGAATAGTATTCCATGGTATGCACATGTTATTTATTCATTAGTTAATTGATGGATGTTTGAGTTCTCACTTTTCACCTATTATGAATAATGCTGCTGTGACATGTGTGTACAAGTTTTTTTATGGATATGTTTTCATTTCTCTTGGGTGTGTGCACGTTTAAAAATCAGCTTTTTGAGTTATTTAATGCCCAAAGTTAATCCATTTGAATGCAAAATTCAATGTTATTTAGTAAATACATAAAATTGTTAAACTACCACCACAAACAGTTTTAGAACACTTCTGTCACCTCTAGAAATTCCCTCTAGCCTGTTTGTATAATAGTTATCCTTCATCCTCACACCCTTCCCCCACAACCCACCACTGGTTTATGCTTTGTCACTATAGATTTGCCTTTTCTTATTTTTCTTCTTTAAAAAGATTTATTGTTTTTGACAGAGAGACAGAGAGAACGGGGAGGGCCCAGAGCAGGCTCCATAGTTGAACTTCATCAGTTTTCGACATATTTTTTGTTCCACACAGGTGGGCGGGGGCTGAGCAAGGTGGGAACTGGGCTGGGGGGCCTCCAGCTTGGGAGTCATGCCCCCTTGAGCCAGGGGCTGAACCTGGGGGTGGGGGGGAGGGAAAGGGGGACAAGAACCAAACTGGGGGCCTCCCCAACGGGAAGCACACCACAGTGCAGCATTTGGGTCTGCATGGGCCAGGGCCAGGATTTGATCCTTGGTCCCCAGGGCTGCAAAGCAAACACTTAACCCGCTGAGCCATCCCAGCTTCCCCGATTTGCCTTTTCTGAATATTTTATATACATGGAATCATACCATATGTAGTCTTTTGCATCTAGCTTCTTTCACTTAGCATAATATTTTTGGTATTTATCCATTATTACAGCATGTATCAGTATTTTGTTTCTTTTGTCACATTTAGTTTTTGACCAGTTGAGAGATACTTGAATTGTTTTGTTTTCTTTCCTTTTTTTTTTTTTTTTTGACTGTTGCAAATGCAGCTTGAACATTTGAGTGCAAGTCTTTATGTGGACATATGGTTTCATTCTCTTGGGTAGATAGATTCTTAGGACTAGAATTGCTGGCTCATCTGTCTGACCTTCTAAGAAACTGCCAACCTGTTTTCTAAAGTGGCCGTACATTTTTACATTCCCAACGTCAATGTATAAGAGAGTTCCAGCTTCTTCACATTCTTGCCAGCATTTGTTATTGTCTGTCTTTTTTATTATAGCCATCCTAGTGGGTATGAAGTGGTTAACTCATTGTGGTTGTTTTAGTTTGTATTTTCCTAAAGACTTAAGGTGTTGAGCATTTTTTCATATGAGTAGTAGCCATATATATTCTCTTTGATGAAATAGCTATTCAAATCTTTTGCTCACTATTGTATTCATCTTAGTATTATTATTGAGTTCTAGCAGTTCTTTGCATGTTCTGGATGCAAGTTCTTTGTTAGATACGTGATTTGGAAACATTTTCGTCCAATCTTTGACTTGTCTTTTCATTTTTTTTTTTTTAGTGGACTCTTTTGAAGCACAAAAGTTTTAATTTATGTTGTAGGGTTTTTTTGGCAAAAGTTTTAATTTTGATGGAGTTTAATTTCTCATTTTTTTCTTTTATAGATTAATGTTTTATTGTCATAAGAATTCTAATTCAAGGGCTTGAGAATTTTCTCCTTAGTTTTTTTTTCAAGATGTTTTACAGTTTTTGCTCTTATATTTAGATTTGTGATTGATCTATTTTGAGTTAATTTTTATGTATGGTGTGAAGAAAGGGTCTAAATTCATCTGTTGCATATGGATTGTCTTAGCACCATTTGTCAAAAAATTAACATTTCTCCATTGATCTTTACATTTTTCCAAATGTAAAGATTTATTTCTACTCTCTCAATTCTTGTTCATTATCTATATGTCTATCCTTATGCCCATACCACCATGCCTTGATTAATGTGCATTACGGTAGCTTATGAAACCAGGTTGTGTTAATCCTGCAATTTTGTTCTTGTTTTTAAAAATTGTGGCTATTCTGGTCCCTATGAAAAACTTTAGGATCAGCTTGTCAATGTCTGCAAAAAAGTCTTGGGATTTTGATGGGGAATGCGTTGAATCTATACATCAATCTGGGGAGAATTGCCACTTTACAATATTGAGTATTCTAAAACATGAACTTAAAAATTTCTATTTGTGTTATTTTTTATTTTTCAATTACAGTTGCTATTCAGTATTTTATGTGAGTTTCAGGTGTACAGCATAGTGGTTAGGTATTTATATAATTTATGAAGTGATCCCTTGATTAGTCTAGTACCCACCTGGCACTATATGTAGTTATTACAATATTACTGACTATATTCCCTATGTTATCATCAATAAGTCAACAAACAACAAATGTTGGTGAGGACGTAAAGAAAAGGGAATATTTGTGTACTGTTGGTGGGGTTGCAAATTTGTGCAGCCACTATGCAAGATAGTTTGGAGGTTCCTAAAAAAATTAAAAATAGAACCACTTTAGGACCCAGCAATTCCACTTCTGGATATCTGAAGAAATTCTTTTATATTTAGTTAATTAAATTGATACTTAATTTTCTTTGTGATGTTTTATAATTTTCAATGTATAAAACATATACTTAAAAAATTATTGAAAAATAAATCTTAAAAATAACCCAAAAGAACCAAGCCCTTCTCTCTCTCTCTCTCTCCCCTACCTTCTCTCAAAAAAGCAATAAAAATAAATATTTTAAAAATGATTGTGGTAAGAACACTTAACATGAGCTCTACCTTTGTAACTTTTTAAGTGTGCAATACCGTTTTCTTAAATATAGGCACAATGCTGTGTAACATATCTCTATATTTGGCAGAGGGTTCATTTTTAATCCTAGTTTGTTCAGAGTTTTTATAATGAATGGGCATTGGATTTTGATAAATGCTTTATCTGCATCTGTTAGCATGACCAACTGTCACAGTTTGCCCAGGACTGTCCTGTTTTTAGAACACAAAGTCCTGGATCTTGGGAAACCCCTCAGGCCCAGACAAACCGGTGTGGTTGGTCACCCTAGTGTCTGATATAATTATGTGGTTTATGTCTTTTATTACATTAAAATGGTATATTGTGTTAATTGATTTTCAGATATGAAACCAGCCTTATATCCCTGGGATAAATCTCACTTGTTTGGGGTATATAATCTTATTACATGTTGCTGGATTTGGTTTGCTAATGTTTAGTTGAACATTTTTGTGGCTATAATTTATGAGAGCTATGAGTCTGTAGTTTTCTTCTTGTATGATGTCTTTGTATTTTGTAATATAGTAATACTAGACTCATAGAATGAATTGAGAAATGTTCCCTCTACTGTTTTCTGTAAGAGCTTGTCAAGGATTGGTGTTATTATATTCTCAAATATATTTGATAGAATTCATCAGTGAAAATATTTGGGCCTTGTTTTTTATCTTTGGAAAAATTTTGAGGTATTAATTCACTTATTTGTCTATTGAGATTTTCTGCTTATTTTTGAGTTTTGGTAATTGTGTTTATATGGATTTGTCCATTTCATCAAATCTATATAATATTTTGATATACAGTTCATAATATTCCTATATATGTTTTTAATTTTTGTAGTATAGGTAGTGATGTCCCTCGTTAATTCTTAATTTTGGTAGCATGTCTTTTCTCTTTGTCAATTTTGTTGCTCTTCTCAAAAAAACAAGTTTTGTTTTTTCTGTTTTTTTCCAAGTTCTCTGTTTTCTATTTCAATAATTTCTATTTTAATGTCTGTAATATCTTCCCTTCTGTTTGCTTTGGGTTTAGTTTGCCTTTTTTTTTAGTTTCGTAAGGCAGACACTTAGGCTATTGATGTGAGATCTTCTTCTCTGACATAAGCATTTAAAGCTATAAATTTCCCTTCAGACACTGTGTTAGTTGCCCCCTATATATTTTTATATATTCTGCTTTTTAACATTTTCATTCAATTCTAAATATTTTCTAATTTCCTTTGTGATTTTTTCTTTGACCCATGAGTTATTTAGAAATGTATTGTTTACTTTCCAGTTATTTAAGTGTTCCCCAAAATTCATTGTTGTTGATTTTCAATTTAATTCCCCAGTAGTAGGGGAACATACTTTTATGATTTTTCTTATTGTAAATTTATTGAGACATTTTTGTGGCTTAGTATATAATCTATTCTAAAGAATGTTCCATGTGTGTTAGAAAAGAATGTAAGTTCTGCTGCTGTGGGGTAGAATGTTCTGTAGATGTCAGGTCAAGTTGGTTGATGCTTTCAAGCCTCATGTCTGTGCTGGTTTCCTGTGTAGCGTTCTGTCAGTTATTGAGAGTCAGACATTAACATCTCGTTATTATTGAATTGTCTGTTTTTCCTTTTAGTTCTGTCAATATTTGCTTCTTGTTTGTGGAATACTCGTATTAGGTATGGGATAAATATATCATTGTCTTATCTTACTGATGAATTGACCTTTTCAGCATTATGAAAGATTACCTATTCTTATCTGGTATAAAGGTAGCCACTCTTTGTCTCAAATACAGTTTATAGTTTTTTGCAGTTGCATGCTTTTAACACAGTTACACGAAGAAAAAATATTTAATTTTTTTTATATTTACACATATATTTACCTTTTTTGGTGCTCTTTATTTCTTTTTTGTCTACTTGACTTAAAATCTGGTTATTTTCTTTAGTCTGATAGATTTCCTTTAGGATTTCTTGTAAGGCAACTCTGTTATCAATGAATTATCTCAGTCTTTGTTTTTTAGGATTGTTTTTATTATTTATTTATTTTAAAGATTTATTTTATTGATTTTTGACAGAGAGAGACAGAGAGAAGGGGGAGGGCCCAGAGCAGTCTCCATAGTTGACATTAGTTTTCCATATAGTTTCACTCCACAGGTGGTTGCAGGGCTGCGCAGGGCAGGAACTGGGCGGGGAGCCTCCCGCATAGGCCCGGGCAAGAACTGAACTAGGGGCACACCCCAGTTCAGCACGTGAGTCTGCATGGGCCAGGGCCGGGACTCGCTCCTCAGTGCTTGGGGCTTCAAAGCGAGCACTTAACCCGCTGAGTCATCCCAGCTTCCCCTGTTTTTATTTTTGAAAACATAGTTTTGCTGACTATAGAAGTTATTGTTACAGATTTTTTTTTTTTTTTTTTTAAGATTTATCTTATTGTTTGAGAGAAAGTGTGTTAACAGAGAGAATGGGGGAGGGCCCAGAGCAGTCTCCATAGCTGTATATCATTAGTTGTGACATAGTTTTGTTTGACACAGGTGGATGTGGGGCTGCATGGGGTGGGAACTGAACTGAGGGCCTCCCACATGGGAGGTGCGAACCTTCGCTGCCATCCTGGCCATTACCAGTTGCACTGGTGTTCAGCACATGGGTTTGCATGGACGAGGGCTGGGATGGATCCCTGGACCTCGTGGTTGCAAGGCAAGTGCTCAATTTGCTGAGTGAGCTGTCGGATTTTGTTCTTTTAGTACCTTGGCTATTCATCTGCTTTCTGGTCCACATTGTTTCTGATGAGTTGTTTTTCTCTTTGTGCTTTTAAGATTTTCCTCTTTGGTTTTCAACAATTTTACTATGATGTGTCTAGGTATGAATCTCTTTGTGTTTATCCTATTTTGGAATAATTAAACTGAAACTTATAGATTAATATTTTTTCAATAACATGACCACAATTTTTTCAAATATTTTTTTTTTTTTGCCTTTTACTCCCACTCCTTTCCTTTCGGGAATCTCATTACATGTATGTTGGTATGCTTGATGGTATCACATAAGCCACTGAGGCTTTATTTAAAAAATTATCTTCCAAATTGGTAATTTCTATTGATATATCTTCAAATTTAACAGCTCTTTTTTTCCTGTCATCTCAAATATGCTATTAAACTCTGCTAGTGAATTTTTAATTTTGGTTGTTATATTTTCAACTCTAGAATTTCATAGTTTTCAAGTCCAGAATTTCCATTTTATTCTTAAATATATATATATATCTGTATCTTTATTGTGTTTGCCTCCTTTATGAGTTACAGTTGTCATATGCTCCTTTAATTTTTTAATCATGGCTTCTTTATTTGGAGCTAAGATTATATTTTAGATAGAAGCTGATATCTAATTTGTGTGTTAAATCCTAAAGTGATGTTTGTTTTATTTCTAAGTTATAGTTAATATTTTTCATCTGTATTTCATGATATGCATGAAAGTATATTATGCTAAATTTTATCTGATAGTTTTTTTTTTAAAGATTTATTTTTATTGTTTTTGACAGAGAGATACAGAGACAAGAGACAGAGAGAAGGGGGAGGGCCCAGAACAGTCTCCATAGTTGCACATCATCGGTTTTTCCACATAGTTTCATTCCACAGGTGGGTGGGGCTGCACAGGACAGGAACTGGGCCGGGGTCTCACCCCGGTGAGAACTGAACTGGGGGCACTCCCCAGTTCAGCATATGGGTCCGCATGGGCTGGGGCAGGGATTCGATCCTCAGTCCCCGAGGCTGCAGAGTGAGCGCCTAACCCACTGAGACAACCCGGCTTCCCATATCTGATAGTTTTTATTTAAACATAATTAACAATTTACTTGTAATTGCTAAGGTTTGTTGATATATATATATAGGATCAGCATACAATTTGAAAGACATGCCATTAATGAAACAGTAGGTCAGTCTCTGAACTGATTGTACAGTACATTGTCTACTTGTTTGTCCATATTTCTTACTGTTAACCACTTCTCATGAGTAGGAGGTAAAAAGAAAAAATAGGAAAAACCTTAGGGAGCAATATAATATGTTAGAATGGTTACAAAATACCAAAATCTTCATTTCAGCCTACACGTTTAATAGTATAGTATTCATTCATTTTAGGTCCTTGAAAGACTGCCATAAAGATAAATGCAGTACTTGTTCTCATGGAACATACATTATGGTAGAGGAGACAGATATTAAGCATATAAACGAATAATTTTAGAGAGTGATAAGTATAATGAAATGAAGTAGGGCAATGTGATATCAAATGGAGAACGATGGGGAGCTGCATGGAAATGAAATGTAACCGGGGGGAGTGCCATGAGGGCAGCGTCTCTCAGGAGGGGTGGTATGTGAGCTGAGAGCTGTGTGATGGCTGAGGAGGAGCCTGTCTGTGGATGACCTGGAAGAGCCTTGTAGCCTAGAGAGCAGGAGGTGCAGAAGCAGCTCAGGGTGTTGTAGGAACAGGGCCAGTGTGGCTGGAGCTCAGTGACCCAGTGAAGGAGAGGGGAGAGATGAGTGAAGTTAGAGAAGTTGGAAGCGCTGCCCTGGGTTGATCTTTATATAGACCATATTAAAGAGTTTAGTTTTTATTCTGAGTGTAGTGGGAACCACAAGAAAAATATTGCGGTGACCTTGATTCTTGACTAGAGAGTCTATTTACAGCTCAGTAGTTAATATTTTTTCTAACAGTTTCTGAGTATGAGTAAATATATGTAGGTTTTTGTTTTTTTAATAAGTGGTTTTGGCTTTATAAAGAATAGCAGGGGAAATAACTTTTTTCTGCTGTTTCTTCCTTGAAATTTTAACTTTCTAAGAATAAAATAAAAATTCCAAAATCCATAAAACTTTAACTTTGTAGTATAATTATAGCAATAGCAAAGATTCTTGTGGAATAACTTTAACCAATTTATATTAGTATTATAAAATTATACCTTCAACTATAACGGTAGACTAAAATACAGAGAAAGCTTCATGTAGTTGTATTATGGCTGACTCTAAATATCCATTTTAAAAAGGATTAGTGAATGTTTTCATCTTACATTTTTCTCTAATAATGTACTTTGACAAACTTTCAGCATAAGTTCGTTTTTTATGTTTTATTTCATGATCTGGCTGAGTGAATTTTTACATAATTTTTGTAAGTGGAAATGCTGTTCTTACTACATTATACCTAAGTATTTAAACTCAGTCATGATATCACTTTATAATGATAAAGCATTTTATTCCTCCCATATATTATTACGCTGGGGGAAAGACAGCATGTATATCCTCTTTATTCCAGGTCATTATGGTTTTTATCCTTCTCTAAAAGTTGCTGCTGTGTTGAAGTTGAAGTTTTAAGTTAGTTTTACATTATCTGTAACTTTCTGTAGTCCTTCTCATCACTATCAGCTGATCTTTATGAAGTCTTGCCATCATATTAGATAACAATATTATGAGAACTATACTATAGTAATTACGTTGTCTATGATGTAGTTTCTGTTACTTTGTCCTTTTTACAATGAGTCTGAGATTTTGAGAAGTTAAATAACTTGCTTTTCAGAAAGGAGTTAACATAGCAGGTCTGAAACTGGTATCCTTAGAAAGGCCTGCTTGCAAGGTAGGCCCTTGGCTGGCATCTGGGAACTTGGCTCTGAGTATGCCCAGTAACTGGTAAGGGTGACGTCCTATGCCTACGCTGTTTGTGCAGCAGTATGGTTTATGTTGAGCGCCTGCTTGCCTTCTGAGGGTCTGAAATTGTGGTATACATGAAGCAGAGGGTATCCATGTTGCCAGCCCCCGCTAAGACCTTGGCTGCTGAGGCTCTGGTGGTCTTGCCTGGGCGGAAACGTTACATGCATGTTGGCGCACTTTTTTTTCTGTAGGAGGAGTAAGCTCTGCCTGACTTCCCATGGGAAGGAGAGAGCATAAGGAAGCCTGTAGATGGATTTGTCCAGATTCCACCTTTTTTCCTTTGTAAACTGCTGTTTATCCTTGTGCTACCCGTGAGCACAATGACATGCTGAGTTCTGTGAGAGCCCTGACATAGTTCTTCAAGAATGAAGAGATTCTGTCCTTCTGAGGCTGGAGATTGGTGTTTTAACCGCTGGAGAAGTTTATTTTCCTTGCCTGGGGATTAGAGTCCCAGCTACAACGGAGAGGATGATATACATAGTCCTTCAAATAAAAATAAGCATGCATTTGGTAATTCATCCATTCATTGTATGTTCTCCGGGCCCATTAGTGCCCATGTTCCAGGCCCTGTGGAGGATGCTGTAAACCCTTGGCTTACTTGCATAAAGGGAGATAATCTTGTAAGTAGTTTAATGGGACTGTAGGTACACTCCCCTCTCCTCCACCCTAGTTACTTCTACATGGGACCTTTTTATTTAGTATTATGAAAAAGTTTACATTTCAATTTCAGGTAGATCTTTCACTTGAAAATATGGATAAATTTGAATTAGGATGTAAGGCCTGTGTTTGAGAATCTTTGTTTCGTGCTAATACAGAATTGCAGAGCAACATTCCCTTCTAGACATTAAAAAGAAATGAGATACTAATACATGCTACACATGGATGAATTTTGAGAACATTATATTAAGGGAAAGAAACCAGTCACAAAAGTCCACCTATTACATAATTCTATTTATGTGAAATGACCAGAACAAGCAAATCTCTAGAGATAGGAAGCAGATTAACGGTTGCCAAGGACTAGGGATTGGGAAGTGACTGCTAATGGACATGGCATTGGGGAGTCCTGGAAATTTTCTTAGATTGTGGTGATGATCATACAACTTCATGAACATACTGAAAACGATTGAATTGTACACTTTAAGTGGGTGAGCTTATATTAATTATTTCTCAATAAAGCTGTTTTAAAGAATGGTAAGTTGGGGAAGCTGTGATGGCTCAGTGGGTTAAGCGCTCACTTTGCAGGCCCCGGCCTGTGCAGACCCACGTGCTGAACTGGGGAGTTCCCCCAGTTCAGTTCTGTCTTTGTATCTCTCTCCTCTGTCTCTGTCTCTGTCAAAAACAATAAATAAATAAATAAATAAATAAATAAATAAATAAATAAGAATGGTAAGCACATATGTAGTTTGTTAGATGTTGCCAAATTCTCTCAAAGTGTTGTATCATGTGTTCCCATTAGCAGTGTATAAATGTGCACAATTTTATCAATACAATATGATGTCATATATTTTAATTTTCACCAATCTTATGAGAACATCTCATAAAAATTATTTAAAAATTTGCATTTTTCTTTGAGTGAATCAGAACATATTTTCATATGCTTAAGGGCCATCTTTATACATTTATGTGAATTGTGTATTTTTCCTGTTTTTCTCTTTTAAACATTCTTTAATAGAGTATTAGTCCTTTATGATGTAGTGTCCTGTTTATAATATCGTAGATTGAGTTTCTCTTGTTTTTGTACTTTATATAAATAAGATTGTGCACATAAACTTTTTCATGAGAATGTGGTCTGTACTCTAGGCAGCTAAATTATAATCTGAGTAGAATTTACTTCTAGGTGATACTTAGGTGTGCTGTCTTTTCCACACAGTTATTCTTCAGTCCTGAGAATTCACTTAGTACATGTTATTCAGAGTTGTTTCTCTTCTTATTGCTACAGCAGTTTACTTCCTTCTTCTAGTCCCAGACCCAGTGGTGGCTCCTTTCTGAAGTCTCTGTAGAACCCCTCAAAGTTGACTTGGGTGTTTCTTCTTTATGTTCCCACTGTACTTTGTAGTTTCCATTGTGGCATTTACATTATTGTAATTACTTCTATGTGTTTCTCCTTACTAGATTCTAAGCTGTTTGAAGACTGAGACTTGACTTCATTATTGTGTTCCTGGCATCGTGCTGTCTTTGGTGGATAGTAAGTGCTCAATAAATATTTAAGTATTATTGAAAGAGCAGGTGTATAAGAGGTGGAAAGGAGGTAATGTCATTGCAGGGAAAATAGTTGTCCTTGAGGGATAGGTGGAATTTGAATAAACAGAGAAGAGGGCATTCCTAGTGAGGGAACTGTACCAGCAAAGGATGGAGATGGGGATGAGCAGTGAACAGTGCAGATGCTTATCTGATTGGCACGTGTTTGTTTATTCTTGTGTTCATCACATCTTAATTGTGTATTTACTGTATGAAAGGCACTGGTTTAGGTGGAGCATTTAATCCATTTACATTTAAAGTAATTGTTGATAGATATGTAGTTATTGGCATTTTGTTATTCATACTTTTTATCTTTTTTCTTTTTTTTTCTTAAAGAAATTCCTCTTAACATTCCTTGTAATACTGGTTTGTTGGCAATGAACTCCTTTAGCTTTTTCTTGGCTGGGAGGCTTTTTGTGCTTTGATTCTAAATGATAGCTTTGCTGGGTAGAGTAATCTTGGTTGGCTGTCCTTGCTTTGTCATTGTTTTAAATATTTCTTGCCAGTCCCTTCTGGCCTTCAAAGTTTCTGTTGAGAAATCAGCTGATATTCTTATGGGAGCTCCCTTGTAGGTAACTAACTGTTTTTTTCTTGCTACTTTTAAGATTCTTTCTTTGTCTTTAACTTTTGGTATTTTAATTTATGATGTGTCTTAGTGTGGGCCTCTTTAGCTTCATTTTGTGTGGGACTCCCTGTGCTTCCTAAACTTGAATATCTATTTCCTTCCCTATGTTAGGGAGGTTTTCATCATTCTTTCTTCAAATAGGTTTTTCAATTTTTGCTCTCTCTCTTACCTTTCTGGTTCCCCAGTGATGCAAATGTTAGTATGTTTGAGATTGTCCCAGAGGCCCCTTAAAATGTGCTCACTTCACTGTAGCCATACTGGTCTTCTTGCTGGTTCTTGAACTAGTCAGGTATACTCTCTGTTGCAGATCTTGAATTATTTCTTTCCTTTGACTAGTTAGAGGCATAGCTCCCTTCTACTTTTGGATCTTCACTCATGTGTCACTTTTTCAGTGACTACTTCTCTGACTACCCAATTTGAAATCATAACCCTCTTCCTTGCCGAATAGTCTCTCTCTGGTTCATTTGTCTTCTTAGCCTTTATCACCATCTACATGTGTGATGTACATATTTTGCTATTTTTATTTCTCCCCACTGGAATTTAAGATCTATAAGGACAACTTTTGCTTTATTCATTTCTATCTCTTAACACCAAAAACTGCTAGCTTATGGTAGGTGCTCAGTTAATATTTGTTGAGTGACTGAATTAATTAATGGAGTGCCTGGGATATCCTGGAATAGGTGCTTATGATTTATTTATACCCTCTTTAATTTTCACAAAGATGTAGAGGCAGGAAAGTGTCCAGTAGACAAGCTGGAGCCCATAACATGGTTTAGCCTGGAAGAGAGCTTTGAGTGAAACCATGGCAGTACATGAAAGAGCTTAGAGAGAATGTAGCGTTAGAAGAGGACTAGGAAGGGGGTCCTGGAAGCAGCTACTGGTAAAGGTTGACCAAAGAGTGTCACTGTTCTTAGACTTAGCTTAGTGGAAACCCTGTTCTGGGCCTTCTGCTTTTGAGGTCCTCATCTGGTCTTCCACCAGCTACACCCCTCCTGATAAGAGGAGAATCTGGGGGGACCAAGGGAACTGGCCTATCTGGTACCCATTTCTAGATCAAGTTCTGAATATTTGAACCCCAGAATTCCCTGCCCATGTGGCACTTCTTTTCTGAGTCTTTTCTCACAGGCCTCTTTTCTGAGTCTCTCCTCTCTTGACTGTACCATACGAGTATGCATAGGCTAAGAATGGCCAAGGAGCGACTATTTGCATGCATTGGCTAGAACCTGGACATGTGGCTGGGATATCTGCATGTATGTATATGAGGCTCCTTATAGTATGGAGTGGAGCCGAGTTGGGAGGAGAAAAAGAGATAGGCTGCAGGCCAGGATGGGGGGTATGGTTCTCTTATGCCCCCATAAACCTTGAGAGAGTCTGAGAATTCCAAGTCAGAACTTAGCCTCTTCAGTTGTTATCAGAGAATATATGATATGTCAAGATAGGAGGAGAGAATAGATAGAATAATAATTTAACAGCTAGTTAGCTTGATTCATAACCTTAAATTTTTTATACATATGTTATATGGGCTTCCATTTGTATTCCTGCTCTAAGCCCCTTGAAAATCAAGGGTGGGTTTGTAAGAGGAAATGGGAAAGGAGGGAACTAGAGAGGGAAAAGATAAATTCAGGGTGGAGATTCAAGGAGAGAATGATAACAGTGTCAGTGCTTCAGAGACATAAAGTCCTATGAAGACAGAAATGAATCCACTGGATTTGATCAGAATTTAGTGAGACATTTCAGTTGGTGGTGATGGATGTCAATCCCATAGAAGGAGGAGTACTTGAGAAATTAGGAAGTGGAGACAAAGTAGGCAAAATTTTTCTTTTAGACCCTTACCTGAAAAGGAAGGAGCTAGAGTAGTAGCTGGAGGGGTATGCAGGGTCATGGAGGAGCGCTTTTCCATGTTTAAGATGAGAGAGAGAGTCTTACAAGATGTTTAAATGTGAGGCAAAAGACCCAGTGTTAAATAAGAGAAAGTTAAAGAAAAAGGAATAATTGGTGGAGCAAGGCCTATGTGAACTCCAGTGGATTAGCTTTTGAATGGAGGAGGCTATTTGAGGAGGCTTGGGATGTTTTGGATGTGTATGGAATGCAAGTTTGGCTGGGGAGAGAGCAGGAAAGTGGCTTACTTGGCAATAATGCGTCATTAACATTGTTTTATAGTAATTTTTTTAGTTGGTTTTTAGAAAGTTGATTTTTGTACTTCTGGGGACCAGGGGTTATACCTGCAGCCACTTGAAATATATGCTATAATATGGGGCGTAGGTTGTATATGTTGAATCTGCCTGTAGTTGGTAATTGTTATTTAGTGGTAACTTGAAATTTTAAGTTTGATAAAAACTTCTGATAGCCTAGAAATAATTTATTATTATGTTTATTTTACAATGTATGTCATAAGGCTTTAGAGATAGTTTGTAATAATCACACCTATTTTGGTGGGCAAAATATTTTTTAATAGAATTATATTAATACTGTCTTTTCCCTCCCACTAGTAGTTCCAAAGAACTGCTGGTTTATATTTTAGCTCTTGCCAAGTTGTGAAAACAGTGAAGGATGCTTAGACTACTTAACATTCAAATTGTAAGTAAAATTTATTTCTGCTGCTATTATCTATATGTTTAGAAAACAGAAACTGAGAATAGTCATTACCTTACATGATAATGTTGAGCTTTACTGTATTGTACTGTAGATTTTTCTTAAGATGCAGAAGTTTCATTTTCTGTTGATAAAATCAACAGAAATTCCTGCTTTTTTTTCGGGTATTTCTTTTTATTGTAGGAGTCTGTAGAAATTCTTTATTATTTTATATCCATGTCTGAATGGTACCAGTAGTCAGACTTAACACAGGATATAATATTAATGGAATGATTTATTAGAAATGTATTTTCTCTTTAAATATTCTCAGTTTTCTGCATTCTTTAATTTTAATGTGAAACAACCTGTTAAAAATAAATCTCTGTAATTTCTCCATGAAAAATTTAACATACAAAAAATCAGATAAAATATAATTTTAAGGAATAATCGAATGCATAAATCTAGATGATGTATTGATATTCATCTCTACTGGGGGAAAAAAAAGCCTGAATTATGTTTACTTGAAACCATTTGCCATATTGAACTTGTAACCAATAGCAAAAAATATTATTAAGGAAAGAATGATTAATATTAAAGGTCCAGGTGTTTCACTACTTTATTTTCAAACTACTCTATTTGAAAGTATAATCAACTCAAATTAATTAATTTTATAGTTCTTATAGACTATTCAAAATGTGAACACAAAGGGAGATTGCTACTGTAGCAAAGACAGTTCTAACTATATTATTCAAATAAACTAAATGAGCCAAAGAAGAAGAATGAGATACTTATAAATTAATAAATCTTTTAATTTGTTAAACAGGCAAATAATTTTAGAAGTTGTCTCAGTCCAGCACATTTTGTTTTTAATGCATAAAAGATTAAAAAAATTTCTGTGAAAATATTTCAGGAATAAAAGTACATCATCTTCATAAAGGGAGAAAGTTATAACATTTCACCTCTTAGAATGTAGATATTATAATGTCACCTATGTGCAATAGCTTGGTAAGAACTTAATTTCAGTGTGTTCATGAACTTGCCAAAGCTAAGTAGAATGCTCACTACTGCCCTCTTTTGATACAGGGCTGTATAATAAGCCTGTCTCCTTTTTCTTGGTTTATAGAAATGGTAAAAATTTGAATGCAGAATAATAGGTTATGCTTTATATCCTTCCTATGTATTTTTAATAACTTTTCAAATTCTCCCTCCTTTTAGGCTCTCTTGTTAATCATCTTTAGAAGACTGGATTTCTGGATATCTACTCCACTCCTCTATTGACTTTTAAGACATGATAATGCAGACCTATAACACTGGCAATCATCCATGAACCTTTCGTTACATTGATTAATAGTGTTTCAAGCTTCCTCAGGGAATACACAATGACTTCAGCAGTGGTTGACAGTGGAGGTTCTATTTTGGACCTTTCCAGCAATGGAGTAGAAAACCAAGAGGTTAGGCATTCATTGTATTATATTTCTGTTTTTTTTCCCTCCATAGAATTCAGTGCATGAACTAGTTTTAAAACTGATGAGAAACAATTTACCTGAGAACAGAAATGTAGGGTGTGAAATTGTCCATGCCCGTGTCATGTGTTGTCATTACCTAGGTAGTAGAAGGTCGGGGGAAGGCACTGCTAGGCTCACCTGAATTGTGGAAGCATGCATATATGGGAATGAACTGGAGAGAATACTGGTATTAGTTGAGAGAGATATTTAAATTCCTGATAAAATTTTATTGGTTTGGATTATACGAGTGTGTATGTATATACTGTACCTAAATACCTAAATTAGATTCATCTTAAATTAGAATTATTTATCTCCTTTAATTGTCATGTTGTTTTTCGGTTATTCTGTTATATGTAATTCATTATGGGGATTCATCATATTTTATTTTATTTATTTATTTATTTATTTATTTTTAAATAATACATGGGAGCTTTAATTTTAATATATTTTTATTTATTTATTTATTTTTGACAGAGAGAGAGAGAGATACAGAGAGAGAGATACAGAGAGAGAACTGAACTGGGGGAGCCCCCAGTTCAGCATATGGTTCCGCACGTGCCGGGGCCGGGGCCGGGATTCGATCCCCGGTCCCTGGGACTGCAAAGTGAGCGCTTAACCCACTGAGCCATCCTGGCTTCCCCATATTTTAATATATATTTATACTTAAAAATTTAGATAATTTGTAAATCAGAAAATTCAGGTTTTGATATTTTATACATGTAGATTTTTTTCATTATTAGCATTTTTGGTTACTGCTATTGACAATGGTAAAAAATAAGAGATGGGAGTAGAAAAATAAACGTATCAGAAATATATAGGCTTCACATTGTTCAGTAAAGACTGAATATTGGGAATGATCTAAATTAAAGTATAGTAATGCTTTCACACTAATGGACAAATATTTGGTCAGAGATGAGGTAGGAAGATCAAGAGATTACTATATTTAAAAAAATCTGTTTTCTCTTTGTTCTGTGCAAGATACAACATGTTACTGGTGCTTAGTACCAGCATAGTAGTGTAAGGACATGACTGAGAAACAAATTAGGACGTCGGGATGTGTATTATGGACCCTGGATTCTTTTTCTTGCTTGGCTTGTGCCTCTTTAGTCTTCCAAAATAGCTATGGGCACATTCATTAGGAAAGGGATAAAGTGAAGGAACTACTTTTCCTTTGGTCTCAAAGGACCTGGTAACTCAAATATTCCTGTTTTATTTGAACCTAAAACTGGTCCAACTCCGCTCAGAGAAGCCACAGCTACAGAACACACTTTATTCTTATTATCAACATCTACTTCTTCTTTGAAGATTTCTTTGTTGTGTGATCACTCCAAGGTATGATTCACCAAAGAGAGTAGGGACTTGGGACTTCTATCCATACATCACCCAGACCAATTAGCGTTCTTCTTCAAGTGCTTTCTCTTTGTACTGTAGTTTTACTCTGTTGGTATTTAACCCTCTGAAGGGAGCTGCCAAGAACAGTAGGCAAAATATATTTACCTTGTGCTAATTGGGTATTGTTAATACGGGAAAAGAGTTCAGCAGTTTATTTTTGGAAGACTCATATTGTTATTCTTTTACATGGAACCCCAGGTGTTCTTGGCCTGGAGAACTGATTATTATGGAAGAAAGAATCTGATAAGTGGAGTCATTTTACCAAGGAACTATTGAGTAATAATGATTTATGTGATAGCCTTATAAGGTGATCACAAGCATTTTAGGTAGGATGGCTCCAGAGTGGGGGAAAACTATTTTTAGGGACCCGTTTATTCAACAAATATTAATTGACCACTTATCTTCTGTCAAGTACTTTTCTAGTACAAGGGATATAATATTTCAGAATATCTGTGAAGATACAAATCATGGCTACAGATGGATGGAGAGGTAGTAGGAGGTATTTTAAGTAGGGGTGGTATCTTAGTTTAGAAATAAAGTAGGGGATTGGGCAATAGAAATATCTAGGGGAAGAGAATCCCAGGAAGGAAGAAAAGTCACACGTATTTGAAATAACTTCTAATTTTACAAAGGCAGTTAGGAGGATAGTGGTATTTGAAAGATGGATTTTTGTGTTATAAGCAACTTCTCAGGAATGTGTCTATAACACATATGTATAATATTTATACTGTGAAATGTAGGGTGGTGTGAGAAAGTGACCTGCCAAGATTTTAAAGCATAGCTCTAGAATTAGCAGAAAAAAAAAATGTTTAAAAGATATTGGGTACTATTGAACACCTGAAACTAAAATAATACTGTATGTTGACCCTAACTGAAAAATAATTTTAAAACATAGGCAGTAATTGGCAATAAAAAAAAAAAGTGGGGAAAGCCAGGATGGCTCAGTGGGTTAAGCGCTCGCTTTGAAGCCCCGAGGACTGAGGATCGAATCCCGGCTCTGGCCCAGGCGGACCCACATGCTGAACTGGGGTGTGCTTCCCAAATGCGGTGAGGCCCCCAGTTCAGTTAAAAAAATAAATAAAATAAAATAAAATAAAATAAAATTTTAAAAAAGTAAAAAAAAAAGTGGTGGGCATTTAAAGAGTTATTTATAATTTTCAAGCTTGATTTTTTTATTGCTTTATTTCTTACTATAAAAGTAAGACATTTTATAAAATTAGGATAATTCTGTTTCTGGAAAAGATACCAAAAAATAAAAAATGAACTGCAGTCACCGTAGAGTATAGATTTTAAAATCATAAAACAGTAATAATAATATAAAATGCAATCATGTGAAAAGATTCAATTACCAGAAAAGAATTAGCTACACAAGGATAATTCAATAATTAAGAAAGCTATTTATATAAGATATATGGGATATGACATGACTAAAATACTTAACATACTGGGATTTTATGAAATTCAGTATCCATTACTGATAAACTCTAAATAATGTAAATATAGATATACATTATAAAAAAATAACTGTTACAAATCAACAGCCAGAATTCCTGCACTGGAGTATTCCCTTTAAAATTGGAAAGAAGATAAGTATACATGCTACCTTTACTATTACTTAATATTTTCCTGCAATCAGGCAAGATAGTGAAAGAAAATACAAATATTAAAAGGAGACCGAATTATTATTTGCTGATTCTGCACCTAGGAAAACCAGAGAGAATCTATGAACACCTGTTAGAACTGATAAGCGTGCTTGGTGCAGAAACAAAATTAACACAAAAATATCTTTTTTTTTGGTAAGGACTCTATAATTAGTTAGACGAGGTCATGGTGGATAGGATCCCTTTCAGGAAATTAACAAAAAAGTAAGATGTTGAGGAATAAATGTAAAAGATTTGGACTTGTTTGAAGGTCCTTAGATTTAAATCTTGTTTTGTTATTGATAAGTTTAATTGTAAATATTCTCAACAGTCCAGATAAAATGCAGGTATTGTCAGATTGTGTTAAAAAAAAAAAAAAAGCCAAACCTATATGTTTAGTAGGAGAAATTTATTTGAAGTAATAGCAATACAGCTTAAAAGTAAAACTATAGAACTAGATATGCCATGCAAATTTAATAATAAAAAGGCTGAAGTGGTTTCAGGAGAAGATTAGTGCCAGGGATAAAAATAGACACTTCATAGATGATAAAAAGACCATTTTGTCAAGTAGACTTAACCCTAAATGTGTGTACATTCAATATTAGAGCTTCAAAATACATAAAGCATAAACTGACAGAATTGAAAGAATTAGAAAAATCCATGGTATTATATTAGTTGGAGATTTCCTTCTTTTTTAATTGGTAGAACAATTAGAAAAATCAATGAGGATATTGACGACTTGAGTATTATCAACTAGCATCACCTAATGGACATTTATGGAACACTACCCAACAGCACCAGAATGGACAGCACAGAGGAAAGGGAGGTCCTCGGAACCCGCAGGGGGCTGGCTGTTCTTGGCTGCTTTTATAAAAGGCACAAAGCAGGCCCATGGAAATGGCAGGCTTTTTGAAAACGGTGGGTTTTTTAAAGTGAGGGGCTTTCTTTACCCTTAAGTTACCTGGTAACCATGTTCAGCGCCTGCCCATGGGACATTCTTATACTTTTTGTTGTTTATCTGAAGTTCAAATTTAACTGGGTATTTTGTGTTTTTGTTTGCTAAATCTAACAACCTTAGTTTATGCGGAATTAGGTAAATTGTGCCAACACCCACTGAATTTGGATTTCATGCATTTATTAGTGTGTAATTTGGTGTCTTGAGGCAAGATTATAGATCCAAAGTAAAAGAATTTAATGGAGGTGTAAGTTTTTACTATATTCTTATAAAATAGAGACTCCTGATTCTTTCTTTATTCACCCTTCTTCCCTAGTAAAAATAGCTAAAGTTACTTGGCACTGTATATTAGCAAATGTTGAATCTGTGAATACTTGTTAACATTAAAATATATTGACCTTTTCATTCTTTGAAATAAGCTACAAATACTTAAATGTCACCTTCAGTTTATACAGAGTGAATGCTGTGAGGATATAAAAGTTGACTCTTGATCTCAGACATCTTACTGAAGGAGTTGGATATGTAAACATAATTATAAAACAGCATAACGAACAGTGGTAACATTTGGCAAACAACTTGTTCTAGAAGTACTTGGATGGAAAAACTGATTCAGATTGGGAGATTATACAAGACTCCCTGGAACTGTGCCCTGAGTGGATGAAAAGGGTTTGGGCAGATATGGAAGGTAGTTTCAGGCTACAAAATAACATGAACAAAAGTCACAGAAGCTCTCACCTTTGAGAATTAGGTCTGGAGTTTAGCTGATAGATCTGAGTGGAAGACACATAGTAATCATCAGCATCAAGGTACTATTTGAAAGCTTAAGAATAGGTCAGCTTGCCTGGGATGGTAGCATAGAATAAAAAGAAAGGAGATGCTGAGGTCAGAACCATAGTTTGCTACATTTGAGTCACTGGAGATGGAAGAAGTATCTGAGGAGATGCTTAAAAACAGTGGTAGAGAAAAAAAATGATGGGAGAAATAATTTTTTAAATCAGATGGTGGTCAGTGTATAGTCAGTAGAATGGCAAGTGAGGATGAAAAAGGGAATTTGGTCCTTACTAAAATATTGGGGGAAGGAATTCAGTGAAATGGTGGTATCAGATTACAAGGTATATGTAGATAATGAGTCAAGGAGTTATTATCTTTTTGAGAAAAGTATACAGGTATAAGGAGCAAAGATCTGGAGGTCAGCTAAAAGAAAGAAGAGATGATATTTTTTTTTAATAAAGAAAAGATTTTTGCTGTTTTATGGTTAAAGGGAAGGAACCATTGAAATATCAAAAAAAAAAACCAAAAACAGGTGATGCTGGGATAGCTCAGCGGATTGAGCACTCGTCTTGCAGGCCTGGGGTCTGAGGATCGAATCCCAGCCCTGGCCTGTGCAGACCCCGGGTGAGCTCCACATGAGGGAGGTCTCTGGCTGGTTCTTCCCCTGTGCAGTCCTATGCCCACATGTGGAATGAAACTATGGAGAAAACCAATGATGTGCAACTCTGGAGACTGCTCTGGGCCTTCCCTCTTCTCTCTTCCTTTCTCTCCCTGTCAAAAACAATAAAAAGAAATCTTTAAAAAGAAAAAAACAAGAAAAGAAAAGAAACAAAACCCAAGTAAGATGTGAGAGAGACAAGAATAGGTCCAGAATCTTAATTAGTTGGGGAAAGAGTGTAGATCAAGCTTGTCCAACCCATGGGTCATGGGATGCAAGCTGCCCAGGATGGTTTTGAATGCAACCTAACACAAATTCATAAACTTAACTTAAAACATGAGATTATTATTATTTTTTAACTTATCAGCTATCATTAGTGTTAGTATATTCTTCTTTTATTGTGGCCTAGGGAAGCGAAAAGGCTGGACACTTATAGACAGAGAATTGGCCTTTTACAGCATTCTAGTTCTGAAGTATTTTGTAGGTTAGAAAATTTGATTTATTTCCTACTGGTAGGGTGAGGATGGGTGGTTCACAATATAAAATAATCTCAGATTAATGTTAGTATTAAATGTACTATTAAATTTCAGAGGAATGAAAGAAGTTTTAAGTCCCTTGGATGATATATGAATATTCAATACTAGTTAAAATGCCACTTTTGATGTTGTGTTCTGAGTTTCTAACACACGGACACCTTATAACTCTTTACCTATCTCATACTTCTCATTAACAGCTATTTTATAGCTGTGTGGTGTTGCCTTGTAGGCTGAGCAAGAGGTGTGGGGATTCAACTGTTATTATATACAGTTCAGAGAAATAATTTTTTTAATGGTAAAAAGTTGGACTCACATTTTTTTCCTTGTACAGGGGAAGGAGTTCAGTATTAATATTCAGCATGTACTTTAGCTTTTTAAAAATTTGCTTTATCTTTGTTTCATAATTTATTGAAACTTTTTTGTGAAATGCTTGATACAAAGTGAAAAGTGTATGAAATATATTTTAGTTTAAGAATAACAAAAAGGATGCATATTGCCAATCACTCAGGTTAAAAAAATAGAAATTGCTGGTATTTTAGAATGCTATGTGTGCTCCACTCTCCTGTGCCCATCCTTGTTCCCAGAGGTGCCATTAACCTGATTTATGTTTATCATTCCTTTACTTTTCTTTATAGTGTTATTGTCTGTGTATATATATTCCTGAACAACATACTGTTTACTTAAAATGGCAGAATGTACCAAACTAGCTGAGTTAGGAAAGGGCAGCGTTACTAGGGGAAGCTTCCGGGAAGTGGGCTGAGGAGTTGGGCATCAGTTTCACTGGATTTCAAGAGCTCCTCCTCAGGCACGAGTGAGCTCTTGGAAACATGGGCTCGTCTTGGTCAGGCATCTGGCAGGGTAACAGCGTGGACCCCATAGTGTGTGTGTGTTCTGCAGGTACACTGTCACATGGAAAGAGTGCTGTTCTTTTTGTTTGTTTGTTTGTTTGCTTACTCTTTGTGGTCTTCTTCCAGCATTTAAGAGTGGATCTAAGCAGAACACACCTGGGAGGTGAAATGAGTGTTCGCTGCTGACCTCTAGGTAGCAAGGCCAGGTGAGATGAGTAGGTACATCGAGACAAGCCACATAGGGATGAAAATCTGGAATAGGCTCCTTAGGAACCAATGTCAGTGGTTGTCTTGGTGATGACAGTTTATCGTGCGGTCTCACAGCCACATCGCTACCACGTGGACTGGTTGTCCTTTAAATCCGGTGTACAGCTGCAGTCCTGGAACCTCTCTTCACAATCCTCATGGAAACTACTGTTGTCTCTCCCATGTTGCTTTCCTACAGTGTGTATCCTAAGTAGAAATTTGTTCTCTTTTTGCTTCTGGGGAAATGATGCATGGAAGGTAAATGTTCTGAGAGCTTTTGTGTCTGAAAAAATCTTTATTCTATTTTCATGAGATGGTTTGACTGGGTGGTGAGTTCTAGGTTGGAAGTAATTTCCCTTTACTATTTTGAAGAAATGGCTCTATTGTCTTCTTTCCAGTATGATGGTTGAGGAGATAGAACTGCATCCTGATTCTTTGTATGAGACCTGTACTTTCTTTTTAGAAGTTTGTAGAATCTTTTTTGTCCCCAGTATTGTGATATTTTACAATGGTGTGCCTCAGTGTGGGTCTCTAGTTTTTTTATACTGAACACTTGGTAGGTCCTTTCAAATGGGAACCTTATGTCCTTCATCTCTAGAAAAATTTCTGGAATTTTTTTATTTCTTTCTAACCTTCCCCTCCACCCTATTTTTCTTCTTCTGGAACTTCTATTATTCAGATATTAGACCTCCTGGACTGGTCCTCTAATATTGTTCTTTTCTCTCCTGTTTTCCATTGCTTTATCTTTTCTCTCTGGGGCTCAATTTTATCTTCCAAGCCTCTGTTTTTCTCATTCCGGCTATTGTGTTTTTACTCTTTAAGAAGTCTTTATATTTTAATGTTATTGAATTGTATTCTGTTCTTATTTTATGGTGAGGAATATGAATGTGTCTGTGTTCTGTGTTGGAGGCTTTTCTTTGGAGAGCTAGTAGTACTTGACTGGCTGCTCATAATGAAAATGGAGGACTAAAGAGCTGATGAGAAACTGTTTTTGGTATAGTTCAGCAGATGTGCCCAAAATACCCCAAAGATGCTCTTGTTTCTCCCTCCCTAGAGAGTAACCAACCTTCTGCTGAGGTGGGAGGGTTGGTTGCCTAGCATCATGGAGGATGGAGAAGGTCTAGGAATCAAAGTGCTTTTCAATCAGTTTTAATTGAATCTCCCTTGTTTTAACCTTTTCCTCTTTCTCTACCACCTGCTGCTTCTCCATTTCCAGAACTGGAACTGCCTTCTGTGGATTCTCCAGTATAAAATGTGTTGTTTCTCAGCTTTTTTGCTGCCAGTCTATGAATTGACTTTCCTGGGTCTGCTAAACCACTTAATATTCATCCATCCACTTTCAGTCTTTCAAAATTTTGTTGCTCTTATCTCTTCTCCTTTGCTGCTCTTATGTCTTCTCCTTGTGGGTTTATGTCTAGAACTATTTTACTATGTTTTAGTGGGCTTTTATGAGAGAGTGAAACTATATGCATGTTTTTAATTTGCCATCTTAATCTTAAAGCCCTGATTATTTAAAATGTTTGATCTATGTTTCACCTCTTGAGACTTGAAAAGATTATTAAAGTTAGCCTTTTTCATCTCTTTGTTTTTTACATTCATAATTATAATACGTGAAGTGTGTTGTGTGGACTTCTTGAGACTCTAATAAACCCAGGATTTATAAGTGAATCCAGAATTTGTGAATAAAAAGGTTGATTGTTTTTTAAATTTGCTCTTGTAGGAAAGTGAACAGATTTCTGACTACCCAGCAGTGATTGTGGAGCCAGTCCCAAGTGCCAGATTAGAGCAGGGCTATGCAGCCCAGGTTCTGGTTTATGAGGATGACACTTACATGATGCAGGATGTGGCAGAAGAACAAGAAGTTGAGACCGAGAATGTGGAAACAGGTAGACATCTCATAAATGTTTATGATTTATAACTTTCTTATTTTGTAAGTGTCAACATTACTATTGCCAGATGAATAATATACCAAAGAACCTGCTTGTAACGCTCTTTTATATAGATTGGAAACCAGTGAAACAGCTCTTGTTTAAGGGAATTTATAAAGATATAAGAAGTTCTACATTATAATTTTTTGAAGTATAACAGAATCTCATACCATGGATCCTAAAGGACAAAATTACAGGCCCACAATAATAAAATTTATTTTTTTTCTGGGAGTGTGAATATTGACTAGTTGTTATTTATTTATAGACGTTAATAGGCTATTATATGAGGGTAAACTTGTTCAATTTAAAAAATAAGTATGGTCTTCTCATTCTGTAACAGATTAAGAGTTTCTTTGAATCATATTGGTAGAGCGGTGTGCATCCTTTTTTCTTAGGTCAGAAGCATCCTTGCAGTGGTCTGTTAGATTCCTCTTCCTTTATTTTGTCATCTTAGAAATTGTGGTAGTTAAGTCTCTGTGGTGAAAAACCTGTATGCTTAATTGGGTGTTAGTATGTGTAATTCTTAAGAGAAACCTTTTAAGTTTTGCTATTGACCTTTAAGAAAATAGAATATTTTACCAGTAGGATTGAAGTAACTATTTTATAATAATAAACATTAAAATTTATCTTTCACTGTTAATGGGGAAAAAGAATCCTCATGTTTGGTTTATAGTCCTAATAAAATTTTTAAGTATTTAGATAAACTTCTATAAATATAGAAATGTCTCACGACTAAACATGTTGAGTATTTGCTGCCTTTCTGCGTGTTGAAGCCCAGTGGCGCTCCCAAGGACTAACAGCTGCTTCCAGCTGCTCCTCCTCCAGCTGGATTTTTTGTTGAGCTGAGGGGTTGGAAGTCGCCTTGCTCTTCAGAGCAGTGGTGATAGGAGTTTCAGTAAACCTCATGTGAGTGAAGTGGTAATCAATTCATTTTATTGAAACAAGTTGTTAAACACTTTACATGGGCTTCAAGACTAGTCTGGAGTGGTACCCGGTTCATAATAGATAATGCGAGTGTCAGGAAGACACTCACGTTTTTCTGAGAGTTTGGAGAGTTTTTCAGTAAGAACCTAGAAATCTAGTGGCAGAGATGAATTTTCTTCTTGAGAAAAAGCTTAGGCAGACAGCTAAAATTATTATGCATGATGATATTTTGAAGTTGCCATTATAACTAATGTTATTATAGAAGCGTAACACAAAACTAATAATACAAGAAAAAGTATGATAGCTAAAATTGAATAAAAAAATAAAACTTGTAAAAAATGAAAACTGCAAGATAAATGGTTTTAAATTCCAGATGTGTAAATTTTGGAGAAGAGGCTGACTAGGAAGAAAGGGGAAGGAATATGCATAAGAATGTTTTTATTTGGCGAATTGGTGGAAATGAGATTCATATAGAATAAGATTTCCTTTTGTATATCTTGGAAACACTTCTTAGAGTGCTACTACATTATAACTTAGATTATATTAGTCTAAAAATGTTCATAATTATATTTACTAACCTATATGCCAGTTGTCTGCATATTTACATTGAAGGTTTCGTTTTATTCCTGAATACCCATACATATTTATTCATACCAGAAACAGTGTTCATGATATCATTCAGGCAGGAGTAATAAAATCACATAATGATGAATATTTAGTCATCTTCATTATTTTGTGAATAAAATGATTTTTCATTGTGTTAGGTAATTTATAATTGGTGGCTATTTTGCTTCACCTTTACATACTAAGAGTTTACATTTCTCTCACAGAGCTTATATGTAATAGTAATCCTCCCTTAAATTATTTTGAAACTTTAAAAATAGGCATATTCACCTAATGCTCTAAACTGCTTTTTGATGGTAACTGAGGAGTAGTAATCATAAAGAGCCTTTGAGGAATAGTGCTGCAGTCTGGATGAGGGGTGATCTTGACTCTGACAAACTGGAAGTACTGTGGCCAGTGGCTGCAGACCAGCTCCCCTTGTTCTGGAGGCTGCTGTGTAGATGGATAGGGTGAGCTCGGCTAGAGAGGAGCTTCTTGCATTCCCTACTGAGATTGGAAAACACAGTTTTTATGTTTACTGAAAAAAATTATATATACTTGTAAATAAAGACTGTAAATATCAGAAGGTTATTACAGATTACCATTTAAAAAGTAACAGGTTTATGCCAATGCAATTAATAATAGATGAGTCTTTTTTTTTTTTTAAGATTTATTGTTTTTGACAGAGACAGGCAGAGACTGAGAGAAGGGAGAGGGCCCAGAGCAGTCTCCATAGTTGTACATTATCAGTTTTTGATATGGTTTAGTTCCACACGGGTGGGCAGGGGGCCACAGAGGGCGGGAACCAGGCCGGGGGCCTCCCACATAGGAGGCAGGCCCCCTCAAGCCAGGGGCCGAACCAGGGGGCAAGAACTGAACTGGGGGCCTCCTGCATGGGAAGCACACCCCAGTTCAGCATATGGATCTGCATGGGCCGGGGCCGGGATTCGATCCTCAGTCCCCGGGGCTGCAAAGCAAGCGCTCAACCCGCTGAGCCATCCTAGCTTTTCCAATAATAGATAAGTCTTGATAGAAATCTTTTAAAACATGTTTGAGAAGATTGAGCTTTTAAGACCTGCTTCTTCATCTTGCACCTTAACTTTCTATGTTTATCTTCTGAACCTTCCACTTAAATTTATGAGAATATATCAATAAATACTTTGTATTTGTCATGTGCAAGTGCACTGTTTTTAACATGTTTCTTTCCCTCAAGGGATTAATAATTTAGTTAAATTAGAAGATAAAATATATACTGTAATCAGAATAAATTTATAAAGCAGCATAGAAACAAATGAGAGCTATTTACAAATTCAAAGAAATTTTCAGAAGAGGGCAGTTCAATTTACAGGATTAGGGAATGCTTTCAGGAAAGTTAAAGGAGGGGAACAGATGGTAGGATTTGGATGGGCAGGTAGGAAGGAGTTAGGTGAAAGGCACTTTAGACTAATGGAAATGTCATTAATAAATGGGTGGAATATTGAAATTCAAGGTATGATTAGATGATATTGAGTAAAAAGACATTGATTGGAGGTTCTATTAAGAGTTGTGACTACCTGTGGAATGAAACTATGTGGAAAAAACCAATGATGTGCAACTATGGAGACTGCTCTGAGCCCTCCCCCTTCTTTCTGTCTCTGTGTCTGTCTCTCTGTCTCTCTATCTCTCTGTCAAAAACAATTTAAAAAAATCTTAAAAGAAAAAAAATAAAGAGTTGTGACTAGATTGTGATTTGAACCCCAGAGTTAGTAATAAGGAATATAAGATGCAGAAAGACTTGAAAGGTTTTGAGTAGAAAGTACTGTGTATTTATAATAGTATCTCAGTAGATAGAGGATTAATTGTAGGTGCAAAGATAAGGCAGGAAGACTAGCTATTGTAGTAAGAGTTAAGGGATGGCTTGAGAAATATTAAAACAAGGTAAAAGCAATAGGAACAGAAGGAGCTTATATAAGTGATACTACTATGTAAGATCTGACAAGATATACCGGTAACAGAGTAGGGGATGAGGCATAGTTACCGGTAGGTAAGACATTACTCAGTTTTTATGACACTAAGTGATGGTGATAATATCATATGAGGAATCGAGGAAGGCAATACTGTTTTGGCAAGCAGATAGTTTGGTAGCAGATGTATTGATTTTGAGATGAAGCAGAACATCTAAGGAGAAATATGTAGGTATTTAAAGATGCACAAATTCATAGTCATGGTCCTATCACAAAAGAGATGGTATACTCAGATTAGGATAATTTAAGGAATATTTTAATAAATGACTAGTTACAAATATGTGGGAAGCATAGAGTGACCATAAGAGAGAGGGTAGCATTCCAGAGCTAGCAGTGACAAAGCTCTTTCTGTCCTTTGTCCTGTGGGCTAAAGGGAAAGAAGGGTTACCAGAACCCAGAAGAGAGTCCTGGAGCGCGGATCACCCTACCTTCGGTCAGGAGACGCTGCAGCCTTGAGGGCAATACCATGGAGCGGGAGCCAGGGAATAGGAAATGTTTACATTTCAAGGAACACGAAGAAGCCAAAGAGTAGTCAGATATGGTAGAAGATTTGTATGGTTCTTCTTGAGCTGAAATTTTTTCTTTTTAGCTTTTTAAATAGCTCTATTTAGTTGGCAAGGGAAGAATATTGATTGAGTTAGTTAGTCCTGGTTTCAGATTTCCACTTTATCACTTACTTGGTAGTATTCAACCTTCTCAAAGTCTGTTTCATAAAGTAGGCGTTCAGGGTTGTGAAGATTACCTAAGATAAATATGTAAAAGCCTAGTGCTTATGACTTAGTAAGTGCTCCATAAATGTTCTTATAACTTCATCATCACCTTTCCTTATGCCTTCATGTGGAGAAAGTCTTTTATACATTAAAACAGAACTTTGGTTTACTTCTCTGTTATGTATTTCTTATCTTTTGATTTCCACTTGTTAAAAAAGCAAATCCTTTATATCTTCTGTACTTTTTCTTGGTCGTTTCTTCCTTAACTTTGGCAGCTCCATTTATTATTCTCCTGAAGCTTTTGTTTATCAGATTTCAGAGGCCACTCCTCTGTTAAATTCAGTGACCTACAGAAGCATCCAGAATAGCTCCTTCCTAACCTGTCCTTCTGATCTAGTGAAACACTATTCTTGCAGTTTTCTCACTGCCCCTGGCATGGACTCTGTTTTTGTTTTGGAGCTCTTGCTTGAATTGCTTTTTTTTTCTTTTTGTCAAGAATATGTCCAGGTATTAGCCATTCTGTAACACCCAGATACACGAAACGTTCCACAGTGATTGTGGCCTACATTAAATACTCTTTCCTGATCTTCTGTTAGACCTTCTGGATCGAGGCACGTGATCATTCACTTGCTTATACTCTTCTTGTGTTTATACTCCTTTTGTTTCCAAAGTGAGTGTATAAGTCCCTTGAAGACAGAGTCGTATATATATTTTTAACTTTGTTAAATATATTATATAATATGGTGTTTAACACATAGCTGTTAGGAAATAGAGACTGAAACAATGGAATTTTGAGTTAATATTGTACTATAATCAAGAACCATCTATGTAAAATCTTAAATGTATTTTTCTTTTTGTTTATATGTCGTATATTGAATACCTTACGGTTACTTAAGATATGAGAAGGTAATCATCCAAAAAATACATAAATGTGGTCCTCTAAAATACGGGGTTCGGCAGAGGGAATGCCCTTTTTTAAGTGTACTAGCCCATCAAAATGGGGCGTTACTTCTGCCAGGCCTTGCATATCAAAGGCACTATGTCATACTTAGATTAACATCATTTTAAAATCACAGTAAGTTTTAATCATTCTTGTTTACACTTAAATTTTATTTTATTTTTTACAATGAAAGCAATACATGCTTATTGGAAAAATTGGGAAGTATGGCAAAGAATAAACAGTGAAAATCTTTTACTCAATCTTACGAGCAAGAGGATAGTAACGACTGCTTTTCTACACTTCCTGCTGGCCTTTTCTAATTGTTCATTTCGAGCATAATTAACATTGTGTTATATAATGCAAGTAGACTTACTAATATTTACTAACAAATATTGACTGAAAGGAGTCTGGTAGCTTCTACTTCTCTCCTGATCATTGAGATCATGACTTTGGTTTTGTTTTGTTTTTTTATTTTTTGAACTGAACTGGGGGCCTCACCGCATTCGGGAAGCACACCCCAGTTCAGCATGTGGGTCCTCCTAGGCTGGAGCCGGGATTCGATCCTCGGTCCTCGGGGCTTCAAAGCAAGCACTTAATCCGCTGAGCCATCCCGGCTTTCCCCTTGGACTTTGGTTTTTAACCAGGTATTAAAACAGAAAAGGTTGGGCTTAGGGAATAAAGTAATTACCAAGAAAATGTAGAAAACTTTTTTGTACCGGTAATCTACAAAATTGTGTTTAAAGATTAGTTGGACAGATGAATGATAAGAATTTTTACATATACTTTTAAGAGGAAAGCAGTGCTTTTTAAAAAAATAATTGAAAGTTTAGGTTTTTTAAATGCAGTTAAAAAAACCCAAAAACTAAGTTTCTGCCTTGAAATATAAGGTGAGCCAAATTTCTTTCTTGAAGAATCTCAAGACTAAGTTGGCTTCATGTGATAACTTTTGTATTTGTTATATCATCAGAAATCCTCCCTGTGGCACAAAAGGACTCTTTTAATTAGAAAATATTGTTGCCACAGGGAGGTAGAAGATCGACATGAAAAACTGGGGATCTGAAAAGGAGCCCCTATCCTAGGATTACCTGAAGTGACACAGATTGAGCCAGAAGGAAGACAATGCTGGTAGGTCGGTTTTTAATTTATTAAGAATGTTTACAATTTTACACTTAATTTCATTTATTTCAACTACCTAGGCCATATTTTTGTTCTAAAGGAGGGAGAGATGATATGGCAGTGCTTTTCCTCCTGAACAGTTTGCGTTCTGAGTTATCCCCTGCCGAGTTCCTAATTATTTGTTTCTTTTTATAGATAAAGCTCTAGGGCTATTTCATACCTTCACTTCCCTGGAAGCTACTACTGACTGCGCATCTTCAGGCCTTTTTAAATTTTCATTTCTGGTGTTTCTGCTTCTAATGTGGACTTTTTCCTAAGTTTTTAAAAAGAAATTTTCTAAAAACATAAAAATGTGAATCTTAAGTTCATTCAGTTTTGATTCTGGAATTGTTTTAATTATAATTGTACTGTAATTTAGATCAGTTAGAAGGCATTATTAAAAGTTTTAATATTTTAATAACTGTATTTCATTTAGCCTAAGATGCCATCAATCGTAAGAAACATTTTTAAACCACTAAAAGAAAAAAAAATGCTGCCAATTATAAATTTTAGGACACTATCAATTGTAAGTTACATCTTGATTTCAGAAATGTCAAAATGTGAAAAAATAATGTACATCTTAGAATTTATGAAATATGGTATCATGCAATTATGAATATTCCTGAAATTTTTATTGACTGGGAATTGGACCTTAAAATATCAGGTTTTTGAAAAATGGTGGTGAGTTGTGGTTGTTGAAGTCCCTGTATGTGCTGATTAATCTCTAAATCCTTTTTAAAATTAAATTTATTGGGCTCACCTGGTTAATAATATTAGGTAAGATTTAGGTGTAGTGTTATAATACATCATATGTGTATTTGTGTTGTCTCCTTCTGTCACCAGGTGCTCTGTATGTGACCCCCTTCACTCCCTTCATCCGCCCCCACGCTCCAAGAACTCTAACTTTTATACTGGCTTTTAAGAGAGGGTATTTAAGTGAAAAAATCATTTAACTGTACTGTTTAAAAGTATATAAAATAACCATAAAGCATTAAAGTATGGAGAGTATAGAAGATGAAAAAATATTTCAATATGAAATATTTACTTAAATCAATAAATAGTTTCATCAAAATTGAATGTCACTTTTAACTGGATTTTGTGATCTAAAAATAAAATAAAATGAAGCTTCTGTTTTCTAAACTAATTTTAAAACAGGACCCTTCAAAGGCTCTTTAATATAGCCTCTGATTTTTTGTATAGTTGAATATATGAATATGTTTTACAGGTTATTAACTATGTGAAGAAGAAAAAATGGCCAAAAGCAAAGAACTACCCTATCAATAAAATAGAAATGAAAAAGAATCATATTTGTATATTTTTCAAGAAAAATCTATTCTTTGTAAAAGGAAAGATAGTATATTTAGAAAATAGATCATTAAATAGCAAGCTTGTCCAACCTACGGCCTGTGAGCTGCAGGTGGCCCAAGATGGCTTTGAATTTGGCCCAACACAAATTTGTAAACTTTCTAATTCATTATGAGAGTTTCTTTTGGTTTTATTTATTTATTTTTATTTTTAGCTCATCAGCTGCCATTAGTGTCAGTGCATTTTATGTGTGGTTCAAGACAGTTTTTCCGTTGTGGCCCAGGGAAGCCAGAAGATTGGACACCACCACATTAAAGGATGTTTGGTTTTAGAAACTAGTAGCATTCATTCCTTTGCACTCAGACCTTTTTTTTTTAAACAGTAGATAACTTTCAATTTTACTCTGTAACAGTTTAAGCAACGACAGTTTTTTAAATTCTTTCTCAGGAGAGGGCTAAATACAAATTACATAGGATTTGAAATGCAGGTTACAGATGTTGCCAAGTAGGGATTAGATAGCTCATGGCTGTTAGATGTACAAAAAGGAAGGCTTTGAAACTTATCTGTAGGCAAATTCACACATTCATTCATCCTCTACCAGATCTTACTGATGACCTGCTGCTAGCTCAATGCCTTGAGGAAAAGATGATCAAGTAAATATGTAATTCTAATCAAATGTGATGAGTGTTGTGATAAGATTAATGAGAAGTTTAAAAGAGTATGCAGCAGGGCAATGCCTCCCTGAGGAAGTGCCATTTAAACAGATTTCAGTGGTTTGAAGTAATAGCATGGGGGAAGGTCTGGAGGAAGGAGAAGGGGCATGACCTATTTGAGTTGCGGAAGGGATTTGAGTGTGGCTAGAATATGGATTATGAGAGAAGGAGATCAAAGTGAGGATAAAGAGGTAACAATCTTAGTGCTGAGGACTTCGTAAGCTTTGTATCTGTTTGTTGGGCCTTATTTAAAGGGCAGTGGTAAAGTGTTTTACGATTTTTAGACAAAGTATATTCTTTATACAAATGCAGTTGTTTCCAAAATAGAACTGTAAATGTAAAGTAAAATAAGACAAAGCATCACCTAGAATAAAGTCTGAACTCCTTAGGTCCTTATTCACAGCTCTCTAATAGCTAGTTACTAACTATTCTTATTCACCTTCTGCTACATTGTCTGCGTCTACAGATTTGGGCTGTAGGTATGCTCCTTGCCCACACTAAGCTAAACGGTATAGAGATGAGGTAGTTGTCTGGCTAGACTTTCTTTTTGGAAAAGCTGGATGCTTTGATACAATGCCCTTTCAGGGGGAGGAAGGATTATTGTCCCTTGTGCATCCTCCATGCCCTTTTGTAAACTGAGAAAAGGGTCTGTAAGTTTTCTCAGATACATCGCCTAGAGGAAGAAGTCATGAACACTTAATTTTTTTTTTTAATTAAATTTATTGGGGTACCATTGGTTAGGTAATTAAATTATATAGGTTTTAAGTGTCCAATTCTATAATACATCATCTATATGTTGTTGCATTGTGTGCTCACCACCTGGAGTCAGTTCTTCCATCACCATATACTTGACCCCCTTTACCCTTTTCTGTTTCCCCCCACCTCATGAACACTTTTAACACAGGTATTAACTATTAACTTTCGTATGGTTGTAAAAATCTTGTTTGTCATGCACTTCTTTGGCCATATGGTGAAGCCTATGGAACTTCTCCCAGAACAGTATTTTAAAATATGTAAAATATATGGGATTACCAAGGAACCAAATTATTGAAATGCAACTTTTAGCCTATTTTTAGTTGTGATATATTAAGGCATATGCTTCTTTAAGAATGCATTAAATAATAAGCTCTAGTAGTGAATGCAGTTTCAAAGTAGTGATGACTATAAATTATATGTATTTTGAGATATCTGTAACAGCTACAATATGATATGAAAACATTTTATTTCTTTTGGCCACTATGTCACAGATACTTCCAAACCTACTGTGGTTTGTACATTGATTTAAAATTAAAGTGGTAAATTTTAGTTAGAATCTAGAAAACAAATTTTCCAGGTCTCATTTTACTATTTTAGCTGTTACCCACCTTTTTCCTCATCATTTTCTCCTCCATACTTTGCCCTACTTCTATTCTCTTTTCTTGAATACAAACTCATAATAGGGATCTGAAAACCATTTTAAATGTGTCACTTATTGAATACAGTTTTAGGATCCCTGCTAAGGAAAAAGCCTCTCAACCAGGTAGTGGTAGTTTTTCATGTTTCTTAATTAACTTACTTAATTTAACGCATTCTAAAACATTCTTAGGTCGAACATGTAGTATATTTCTTTAAAGGCTTATTTAATATTTTCTGATCTCTTATTGGTTTGAGATCCCTACTATTTTCATGACAAAAATTTCTGTGGCCAGTGGTCCTCAAACTTAAGCATAGATCTGAATCATCTGGAGTACTTGTTAAAATGCAAATTGCTAGGCCCACCTCCAGAATTTCTGACTGGGTGGGTCTGGAATGGGACTCAAGAATTGGTACTTTTTTTTTTTTTTTTTTTAAAGAATGAGTAAGTCTTATTTATTTATTTAGTTAGTTTTTTATTGTTTTTTGACAGAGAGAGAGACAGAGACAGAGAGAAGGGGGAGGGCCCAGAGCAGTCTCCATAGTTGACAGCATTAGTTTTCCATATAGTTTCACTCCACAGGTGGGCGCAGGGCTGCGCAGGGCAAAAACTGAACTGGGGGCACACCCCAGCTCAGCATGTGGGTCCGCCTGGGTCAGAGCCGGGATTCGATCCTCAGTCTCCCAGGCTGCAAAGCGAGCGCTTAACCTGCGGAGCCAGCCCAGCTTCCCCACAAGAATTGGTATTTTTAACAGTGCTTCAGCTGAGGCTGATGCTGCTGGCTTATGGATCATACTTTGAGAACCATTACCTAGGCTGTTGGGAATGAGAGCACAAAAAGGGAGCTTCTACTATTGTGAAAACTCAATTAATACAGTGTTTTCTTACTATATGATACCCGTCACAAAAGATTGTTATCGGGGGTGAAAAGATAAAATTCTTTTAGGATTATGTGAGATGATGTAATACATCACCACTATTAATTAATTGTAAACATCCATTGAGCTTCTGTATGCCAGGCACTATTTAAGGTACGGGTATCCAATCTTTTGGCTTCCCTGGGCCACATTGGAAAAAGAATTGTCTTGGGCCACACATAAAATACACTAACAATAGCTGATGACCTAAAAAAAATTGCAAAAAAACTAACAAACAAAAACACCTCATAATGTTTTAAGAAAATTTATAAATTTGTATTGGGCCACATTCAAAGCTGTCCTGGGGCGCGTACAGCCTGTGGGCCATGGGTGAGACACCCCTAATTTAAGGGACCGGGCTAGAGCAGTAGACAAGGCAGGCAATGTCTCTGCATTCATGGTGCTTAGATAGTGGAGGAAGCATATAAGTTCTCCATAGTGTAAAATCGTTTTGTTTCAAATCAGATTACATAAATTAACAACTTCTGAAAATGTTCTTAAGAGTTAGTATTTACACTTATGCTAAAATAATAAACTCATGGATCATTTCTCTCTCTTCTTCCTCCATATGACAGTTAAGAATAGTTCAGGGGAAGCTGGGATGGCTCAGTGGATTGGGCGCTCACTTTGCAGCGCCAGGGACTGCGGATCGAATCCCGGCCCGGTCCGTGCGGACCCATATGCTGAACTAGGGAGTTCCCCCAGTTCAGTTCTCTCTCTCTGTATCTCTCTCTCTCTCTCTCTGCCTCTGTCAGAAACAATTAAAAAAAATAATAAATAATAATAAATAAATAAACAATAAAATAAATCTTAAAAAAAAAAAGAATAGTTCAGATGCTGGTAAACTTAATATTTATAATGTACAAAGTACATATGGTATACGAGGTCTGACAAGTTAGTGCAACATACCTCATTGCTGAATATCACTATGGTCACCTTTGAAGTACTCGCCTTAGGAAGCTATGCATCAACACCAGTGCTTAGACTACCCTTCAAAGCAATTTTTGAACTCTTTTTCTTGAATGGCCATCAGAGCCGTCGTCATATTACCCTTGATGTCCTGAATGTCATCAAAATGTCTTCCCTTCAATAAAGAAAAACATAATGGGGGCTAGATCGGGTGAGTAGGGAGGGTGTTCCAATACAGTTATTTTTTACTGGCTTAAACTCCCGTACAGACAGTGCCGTGTGAGCTGGTGCATTGTTGTGATGCAAGAGCCATAAGTTGTTGGCGAAAAATTCAGGTTGTTTTCATCTTTTTCACACAGCCTTTTAGTCACTGCCAAATAGTTAACTTGGTTGACTGTCCAGTTGGAACAAATTCATAATGAACAATCCTCTGATAACTAAAAAGGTTAGCAAGCATCGTTTTTAGTTTGTTTGTTTGCCTTTTTTTTAAGATTTATTTTATTGTTTGAGAGAAGGTGTGAGAGAGAGAGAGAGAAGAGGGGAGGGCCCAGAGCCATCTCCATAGTTGTACATCATTAGTTGTTAGTTGGTTTCATTCCACACAGGTGTATGTGGGGCGGGAACCAAACTGGGGGCCTCCTACATGGGAGGTGAGAACCTTTGCCTCCGAGTCATCTTGGTGGTTACCAATTGCACTGCAGTTTAGCACATGGGTTTGCACAGGCCAGGGCCAGGATTTGATCCCCGGACCTCACAGTTGCAAGGCAAGTGCTCAGCCTGCTAAGCTGTCCTGGGATCCCCAGCAACATCGTTTTGACTCTTGATTTGGACTGATGGAACATTTTTGGTCATGGAGAATTGGCTGACTTCCATTGTGCACTTCGACACTTTGTTTCAGGGTTGTATTGGTACAACCATGTTTCATCACCCGTGATGACACAGCCCAAAACATCGTCTTGCCTCTCCAAAAGGTCTTGGCAAACTTTGACTACTTTGCTTTTGTTCATCCGTGAGCTCCATCCGGACCATTTTTGCACACACCTTTCTCATGCTAAGATTTTTAGCTAAGATTTTTCTGTTTCTCTATCGATGTTTGCTTGGTCTGCTATGCTTCTTACAATCAGCTGATGATTTTGATGCACAATTTGATGAATTTTTCCAATGTTTTTGTCTGTTCTGCTTGTTACTGGCTGCCTTGACCTCTCTTCATCAGTGATGCTTTCTCTCCCCCGAGAAAAAACATTTAATCCATTAATACACTGCTGTTGTTTTTCATGGCATTATCCCCATAAACTTGGACTAACATATCCCTGATTTCACTTCTACTCTTTCCAAATTTAACAAGAAATTTAATGTTTATTCGTTGCTCTCTAATTCAAGCTCTGACCTTCTCGCAGTGGCACAAAAGAACATATTACAACGATAATGAATGCCACTCAGCAACACGGAACACAGCTGTGAGACACTGATATACCAAGGTTATGAAACTTTACTGGGTTATTTGTACAGTGCTGCCAACGTAAGCACATGGTGGCAAGTTCACAAGCTTAATTGTCAGACCTCGTATACTACCAAAAAGGACTAAACAATTAAATGTTTTAATTTAACTAGAAACACTTTTTAACTAGAAACATGTTTTGTATTAGATGAGGTGGTGATAAAATGTAGTTATGCTCCAGGACTTATTTAAGAGTTTATTTGAAGACATTTAAATCAGAGTGTTTTCTATTAAAGAAAAGAATATATTTGAAGAAAATGAATTATTTGTTAGCCAGAACTTGGGAAAGATGTTATTACTAGTTGAACTTACAAAAGATCACTTTAGAAAGTGTTCCATAAAAAAGAAGAGCAATGCCTCTTAATCTAGTTAGCAAAAAGGTACAGTTGTCCCTCATTGGTCCAGGGGAATTGATTCTAGAACCCCCTGTGGATACCAAAGTCCAAAGATGCTCAAGTAAGTTGCATAAAATGCTGTAGTATTTGCATATCACCTAGGTACATCTTTCCGCATATTTTAAATCATTTCTAGATTGCTTATAATACTTAATATAATGTAAATGCTATGTAAATCGTTGCTATACTATACTTAGGGATTATGTCAAGAAGAAATGTCTATACATGTTCAGTACATACACAACCACTGTAGGACTAACTACATAGTACACATCAGAAACAATGTAATATAGTTAGGCCTACAGTTTTTTTGTGGGGATGGGGAAATTGTTGACCTGAGGTTGGTTGAATCTGTGTATGCAGAACTCATGGGTGTGGAGGGCTGACTGTACTTCTTATGGTGTTAAACAAGACCTTTAGGAAAATCCGAGCCTTTTTTCTGTAGTACCGTTTTATTTGCAACTTACTTTTCAGAAAATAAAGATTTAGAATAATCACATGGGCAGGGGGGCAGGTGGGATTTAGCTGATACTCTTCAATCTCAATTAGGACTGTTCTATTATTTTTTTCATAACCCTTCTTTTGTGTGTGTCTATAACTTGTGATACAATAAACTCCCATGATAAGGTAGTAAGAAATTCCAAAAACACTCAAATCACATATAATACGGTACTATTGTGAGTTTAATTAAAGAACCCGAATCTATCTGTGTGAAAGAAGTGTGTGGAATGGGTTCCAGGGTTCAAAACTAAGGTATCCATCCAAGTCAGTCTGAGGTCTGGCTGTGGTTTGGTGCCACCTGGTGGTATTTGTGTACTCCAGTGGCTGCCTTTTGAGGGTAGAGTGGAAGATGGGTCAATTACCAGTTAACTTACCTGAGTTCATGTATGTATTCATGAAGTCTTTGGTATAGTTACATTTGTATTTATCTATTTAATGCTTCCACACAATGTTTCACAAAGCCAGAGACTACATCCATTGTGTTCACTGGTATTGTGCTCAGAGTCAGACACCAAGAAGGTTTTCAATAAAGTATTTGTTGAATGAGTGAGTGAATAAGAAGTCATAATGAACCAGAACAGAATGTCAGGAATTTTGTATTTTATTTGGAGACTGGTAAATAATGTCATTTAACTAGAAATTAGGCTTTGTAGAGACATGGTCGAGAGAGGTAGGTCTATAAAGATAAAGTGGAATCAGATTGTGGTGGCCCTTGAATATAATAGGAACTATGTGAAACATGATCTGGAGAAGATGAGGAGTGAAAAGAAGGACATTTATTTTAGGCAACTAGAACATACTAAAATAACAGAAACAGAAGGTATAGCTTCCAAAATACCAAGATGGAGGGTAGATTAGGGAATACACTAAACTTGACCAATTTAACGAAGACAACAAAGGAGAAAAAACAAAGCTATAGAAATAAGTATCATAAATCAAGATAGTAGAGGTAAAAAACTTAGAAATGATATTAAAATCACCTACTGTGATATTAACATGAGTCTGGGCTATTTTTAACAGATGCACAAAATAAAATTAAATAGTGGAAACTATATTTCATCAGAAACATAGTAGCCAAAGGAAGCTGTTGTAATAAAATCGAATGTAGAGTGAAAACCTTTACATTGGACATAGACTCTTCAAACTGCTAAAAAGAATAATTCATAAAATAGAATCATCCTAAACTTATATGCGTCTAACACCATAACCTTGAAATACCACTTAAAGAAAAACTTTCAGAATTGCAGACAGAAGTGGACATGTCTACAAAAACATTGAGTCTTTAACACACCTCTGTCAAAAATGAAAAATCAAGCACACACAAAATTAAAAATGGTATCAAAGAATTGAACCACAGAATTGACAACTTTTGTGAACTGGAGATATAACAGAACACTGTGCCTAAAATAACAACCTTGTACATTCCAGTTACACATAGGTCAAGTTTTAACTGTGTACTAGGCCACAGAGTAAACTCAACAATGTCCAAAAAAATCAATGTCACTCACAGTATATTATTTCATCATAATGTAATAAAATTAGAAATTGACAGTGAAAAGGCATTCAAAATACTTATAATATTGGCAACTAAAAACTCACTAATTAATGCATTGAGGAAGAAATGAAAAGTGTAAACTATTTGTAGCTAAAAACAGTGAAGGTGTCATGTATAAAGATTTGAGATGTGACTTAAGCACAACTCACTGGAAATTTAAAGGTTCTAAATGTAGTTTTTGAAAAATAAGAAAATGCCAGATGTTCATAAAGAACCAACAGAATAAATCCAGATTAAGCAGAAGAAAGGAACTAATACAGATAATAACAGTCAATATATTTTTTTTTATTGTTTTGACAGAGAGAGAGACAGAGACAGAGACAGAGAGAGAACAGAACTGGGGACACTCCCCAGTTCAGCATATAAATCCACACGGGCTGGGGCCGGGATTCGATCCTCGGTCCCCGGCGCTGCAAAGTGAGCACTTAATCCACTGAGCCATCCCGGCTTCCCCATAACAGTCAATATTAATGAAATGAAAATAAAAGAATACATTATTATAAAATTGTAAAATTAATAAAAATAGATAAGCCTCTGTAAAGATAGATCAAGGAAACAGAGTGCCATGAAGAACAAAACTATGACCAACAGAGGGGAGAGTTCAAAACTCAGGAGAGAATACTGTGATGGCCTACTGCCAAAGAATTTATATATAAATTACAACTAACTCAAGAAACAAAACACCTAACCAGATCAATAATCACTTAGGTTCTTTAACTTCACATGTGCATCCCCTCATTCAAATAAAATCTAGATCCAGGTCTATAACTAAAATTTCAAGGGCTGCATAATCCCTATCATATACAAACGATTACAGAAAACATTAAAAAAGGGAAAGCTTTCCAACTCCTTTTATGACTCTAGTATAACCTTAACCTTAAAACTGATACAGGGGGGAAAGCCGGGACGGCTCAGCGGGTTGAGCGCTCGCTTTGAGGCCCCGAGGACCGAGGATCGAATCCCGGCTCCGGCCCAAGTGGACCCACATGCTGAACTGGGGAGTTCCCACAGTTCGGTTCTCTAGCTGTCTCTGTCTCTGTCTCTCTCTCTATCTGTCAAGAGTAAAATAGAAATAAATATGCACTGAAGATAAAATAATTACTCTCTATAAATATAAAAAGATATAAAACTGATACAGGGGAAGCTGGGATGGCTCGGTGGGTTAGGTGCTCACTTTGCAGCCCTGGAGACCTGGGATCGAGTCCTGGCTCTGGCCCATGCAGACCCACATGCTGAGCTGGGGTGTGCCCCCAGTTCGGTTCTTGCCGGGGCCTATGCGGGAGGCTCCCGGCCCAGTTCCTGCCCTGTGCAGCCCCGCCCCCACCTGTGGAGTGAAACTATATGAAAAACTAACGCTGTCAGCTGTGGAGGCTGCTCTGGGCCCTCCCCCTTCTCACTGTCTCTCTCTGTCTGTCAAAAAACAGTAAAAATAAATCTAAAACAAAAACAAAAACCAAAACCTGATACAGTATTAAAAAAGAAAATTTCTTGCTGAATTTATGTATGATCACAGCTACAAATATTCTGAATAAAGAATATTAAATCAAATCAAGCACTGATTTAAAAAAGAATGACTAAATGTGTACTAGGAAGGCAAGGAAGACTAAATATTAGAAAATCTACTAATGTAATTAACCACATGAATAGATCAAAGGGGAAAACAAATATAATCATCTCAGTAGATTAAAAAGCATTTGTTAAAATTCACCATCTTCTGAGAATAAAGACAAAGGATTGGGATGTGATGAAGGGTATACATTAAAAATCTATAGAAAATATCATAATTAATGGGGAAACAATGCCTGCTTTCATCTTTACTGATTTAGCAGTATTATTGGGGCTCCTAGCAAACACAAATAAGACAAGAAAAAGAAATAAAAGGCATCAAGATCAGATGGAAAGAAACAAAATTGTTATTTGAAATGGTTAGTGACTTAATTAACAAGACTTAAGAGAGTATATAGGTTTTAAAACTGGATGGTTCAGGGA
>PVKE010006205.1:0-16255 GCA_004027555.1 Craseonycteris thonglongyai
CTCTCCCTCCCTCTTCTTCCACACCTGCCCCCCTTACCCTCAGATAACCACTAAGCTATTGATTATGTCCATGAGATTTTGTTTCTTTGTTGCTTTCAGTTTTATATTAGCTTTTTCTGTCTATTTCACTTAGCATAATGATCTCAAGTTCTATCCATGCTGTTGTAAATAGCAATATTTCATCTTTCCTTATAGCTAGCTGAGTAATATTCCATTGTATAAATGTATCACAGCTTTTTTATCTAGTCATCTATCAAGGGGCATTTTAGTTGTTTCCTGTCCTTTCTATTGTTGCTTATTATTTTCCCATTGAACTATAGAAACAAAACTGTTAGTATTTTTATTTAGATTGCTTTAAACTGAGAGATCAATTTAGAATAAAATAAATAAAACAACTTTATGTCATTTTTAATAGGTATTCCTATCAAAAAACATGAAACATTACCTTACAGTCTGTTCTATTTTTCCAGTTCTCAATTTGAGATATAATTTGACATACATCATTATGTAAATTTAAGGTATACAACAGTACTTACTCCCTGTTCTTAACACTGTTACTTAACAAAATATAAAATCCTGATTCTGAATATATCCTGATGATCCACCCAAAACTCTTATACTCAAATAGAAATTTAATAATAGCAACATAATATAGCTTTCAACCAATATACATAGTAAACTAAATCACAAATATACAAAGGCTGTCTGGAAAGTATCCAGCCATGTAACCATTCTCATTATTTCAGCAATGGTTGTTTTCCAGACAGCCCTCATATACCAGCTAGCATAGTACAATAAATGAGAATTTCTAATATCAATCATTTATGTTAAGCTAAACATTTATTTCCTAAACGAATGCTTTATTTTCTATTACTAATTAGAATAGCATGTTAAAATTTTAAATATGGTTATCACTATAATCATAGGTAAATATACTTAGAGACTCACCTAATATGTAGTATTAGAATGTTTGTAACACCATTCCAAAAATTAATTTAAAACATAAAACAAACTTCCATTCACTGGCATTATCTCTAGGATAAAAATTTTATACTGCAATTTTTTTTTCCTTCAGTACTGGCTGGTATTTAATAGGTTCATAAAGTCTGTCAGTGATTTACCTCTAATGTTGACAGCAGAACTTCCATTCCTGTGGAACCTTTGGCTGTCATTTCTCTCCTTGTTTTTTCTGAAAATTAGAAAAATTTTCTTCTAAAACATGAAAAAAAATTACATATAGTTTCATTGTATAACTAATGTAGAATGAACACGTCTCTATTAGTTCAGTAAACATTCTAAATTGGTTCTTAAATGTTCCTCCCTCTGATGTTGCTAATTCTGCTCTCTGAAGACTTCCAGGTATCAGTTTGCAAGACCTTCCTTGCACTTCAGCACAGCCCTATCATAGACTAACTGAATCCGTCAGTCCATCTAAAATCTTAAAATCATTAACATAGTACAGGTAATCAGTAATGACAGACCCCTTTATCATCTTTATGACTAAAATTAGAAAACATTTCATCAAAATTGGTGAAACAGAAACCTAGTACCACTATTAAATGTTTTCACTGAATTAACGCTATTTTAAAATTCTGAATCACACAAAAGCAAACAAAACTAAGGAAAAGCTACTTCTGTAAGAGTCTGGAAACCAGATCACCCAAATGGTCCTTTTCATCTTACTGAGATGGAAAAAAAGATAGTATAAATTATGTCTACTATTTAAAGGTTTCTAGAGCTTCTCCACAACTCTCCTTTGATTAACAAAAGAGGAACATTTGAGAACTTGTTCTGCAGCATGTCATCAGTTTTGGCTTGAACTCAAAACTTCTCTACAGGATTGGACATTTCTTATATTGGCATTTACTTGGAGTAGCCAGCAGAATTCCAAAGAAGCCCACCCTGGACTAGCCTGCAACCCAGACTGGTGCTAGGCACAAGGGGAGGCCCACTGTCCCCCTGGCTCTCTCAGAATTCTGTACCTCCATGCTTTAATAGTAGGCCATGGCTTTACTTGTCCTGTTCCCAGAAAATCTCCAAGGTAGATAAAAGGAAAAAAATGAGTTGATACTCTTTTTTTTTTTAATATATTTTTATTTATTTATTTTTATTTTTGACAGAGAGAGAGCTACAGAGACAGAGAGAGAACTGAATTGGGGGAGCTCCCAGTTCAGCACATGGTTCCGCATGGTCCAGGGCCGAGATTCAATCCCTGGTCCCTGGCGCTGCAAAGTGAGCGCTCAACCCACTGAGCCATCCCAGCTTCCCCAGTTGATACTCTTAATTCTGGCTTTTAATTGAATTGCTTACTGAGAGTCTGAACAAAATCTTTGCTGCCTATATGATAAAATAAACTGAACTTTCTTCAGCTCTGAAAGAGAAATGACACTTGCTTCCTCAACCCAAATAGCCAATGGGGTGAGGATAGTTGTTGCAGATCCCTAAATCAATAGAGGCAGAAAGAGGAGTGATGAGGTGTCAAGTGCAATAATGCAGCCAATACCAGAGAAGTTGGTGGGAACCTGGAGGGTGAGAGAGGGCAGAGCACCCTAAAGTGGGTAGGGTGAGGAAAAGACAAAGAGAGGGAGAGAAGGAGTGGGAGAGATGGGGAGAAGGAGAGAGAAAAATAAGTATTTGCATGTAATGAATGAGTCTTGGTTCTGGTGGTATCCAGGAAGCTCTCACTGGCTCTTGCTCAGGTATTCTCAGGTGACTAAGAATCTTTGTAGCATTGCCTCTGGAAAAATTTCCTCCTGGGTGTGAAGCAGTCCTATAGGGATATTTACCACCTTTAGCTCACCTGGGAACATGCACATAAGGTTAGTTTTCCCTAAGAGTTTATTCAGAGTCCACAGACCTAAAAATTAACATGAGGCACTGTGCCTCCCAGGCCAACTTCAAAAGAGCACTTAATCTTAACTATCCCATAATCCAATCCCTACCTTGCTTTCTCTCACCTTCATATAACCCTCCTTACTCTCCCCCTTAATCTCAAATGCATAAAAGAAGATACAAAACTGTTATATTCCAGAGCATTTGAGATCTTGCTCCTGGCATATTCATCAGTTTGGCTTAAATAAACTCTTATAAAAATTCTCCAAAAATAAATAAATAAATAAATACACACACACACACACACACACACACACAAGGGGGTTCTTATAAAGACAGGAATATAATATATATATTCCTATTCTATTATATCTATATATCTATTCTATAGAGAAATTATAGTATGTTATTTATGTCAACTATCAATACCTACAAAACAACTATGCTGGAGATTAGACCCATATTTATCATTAAATAAACAAGTTCATGCTACCATGCATCATCTCAGGTCCAGACAATGAAATTGGTAAAACTTACAGAAGCCTTATAATCTTTTAAAATAGAAACTACCATAAGTAATATGAAGATCTAAAACACTGCTCATCTCTGCTCCCTGTTACCATATTATTAATGCCTAAAAATAATGATAAATTTCTGTACCTATAAAAAAAGAAAAACTCAATGTTTATAAAACCAAATTCATCCTTTTTAAAAAGTATGATTCCTCTGCCAACATAACCTATCCCTTCACCATTATTCCCTTCCTAGCCACCTCCACCAAAAAGCATTAAGTTATATAATAAAATACACAAAATATTATTTAGGTATCAACAATGCATCTTATTTTAAATAGGACTATTGACTTAATATTAAAGCCAAACCATTTTTTCAACATTAACATCACATAGAATATTCTGAAGACTGAGATACCCACCACCAGCAAACTACTACATTTTCACCTTCATAGAACAAAAAAATAATCCTCTTCTCCTTTGAAGATAATACAGTGCAACCTTTAACTTCCCTTGCCATAACATCCACCACCGTCTAGTTTATTCCTCACACTAAAGGAAAACTAGCTATACAGTTTTCTACTCTACTCCAAATTCTACCATGATCTTGACTTCAGTGTCAATGTGCATAATTCATTCAAATAGTTCCATAGTTTCTTGACCTTGTAACAACAAAATCCTTCCCTATATTCTCCAATTTATTAACCTTTTTAATCTTAGGCCTCAAACTGCTCTTCCTCTAAACTTTTAACCTCCAATTTCCCACTTTCAGACCACAACCTCCAAACATTCCTGTTCCTCTTTTCTTTCCAAGAGGTTTATGTAAACCTCACTGTACGTAATTTTCATTGAAACTTCTAATTCATCAAACAGTAGTGCTTTTTTCCCCATAAAAATCAGTCCAGATCTAGCTTGGATTCCATGCCCCACCCCTTAACTTTCCCACCACAAACCCTTATACAGAGATGAATGTTAAAATGTGCATTCCCTACTCCTACATCACAGTAAATATAATGCCACAAGAATTTCTTCTAGTTTAATGCTGTTAGTACCAAATAATTCAATATTTCCTACATCACTTGAGTAAACAAAACCGCTCCTTACATTTAACTCACAGCCAATACTATGTGCCTACAATAATAGTCCATAGCTATTCCAAAATGTGTACTAGTCCTCAATCTCTACACTTATGTTCCCAACTCTCAGCACCTACATTTTCCTGATGGAGGCAAAGTGATCAGCTATCACAGATGATTCTACAAATAATGACCAAACTCTATATGCTCACATATCAAAACCTTAAGTCTTGCATTCTTTTCTCCAGTCTGGGAGACAGGAAGATGAAGTGTCCTTTCTACTCTCTTCTGAATTCCACCCTCTCTTATATAGCTACTTAAGAAATATAAAGCTTTATAAGAAATCCCTATAGCTTCAATTTCCAACATATTGTTTTTTATTTTTCCACACACTTAATTCTTATTTTATCTTGCCTCCCATCCCCCTTACTTTCCTTTCTCAGTGAAACTCTCCAAACAAACAGTCTACACTCCCTATCCTTATTTCATTTGCCACTCTCATTATAATGTACTTCAATCTTCCTTCTAATCCTACAACTTGAAAGTACTCTTTTATGGTCAATGATTTTTTGTCAAATTTAAAAGATCCTTATTTTAACTAACCTCTTTATGTTACTTAACACTGCTGACTACTGCTTTCTCTCTTGGATTTTTTTAATACAGTCCTTCTCATTTCTTATACCACTACAAGCTTTATTCAACACCTCTAATAATCAAAACGTTATACTTAACAGACAAGAATTTTAAAGCACCTATTATAATTACAATCAATGACATTAAAAAAATAAGTTTACAATAAAAAAAAAGAAAAATTACAACAGAGTAATAGGAACTATTTTTTTATAGAACCAAATGCACATCTAGAACATAAAAATACAATAACTGTAATAATCAGATAAACACAGTGGCAGAATGCAGAGGAAAGAACTTTAAGACAGAAAAATAAAAGTTATCCAATCTGAATAACACTAAGAATTAAGATTTTGGGGAAGCCGGGATGGCTTAGTAGGTTAAGCACTCACTTTGCAGCCCCGGGAACAGAGGATCAAATCCTGGCCACAGCCCATGAGGGCCCATATGCTGAACTGGGGAGTGCCCCCAGTTCAGTTCTCACCGGGGTGAGACCCTGGCCCAGTTCCTGCCCTGTGCAGCCCTGCGCCCACCTGTGGAATGAAACTATGTGGAAAAACCATCTGTATCTCTGTCTCTGTCTCTGTCTCTCTCTCTCTCTCTCACTCTCTCTCTCTCCCCATCAAAGACAATAAAAATAAATCTTAAAAAAAAAACAAAAAACAACATTTAAGGAGCTCTGAAATAATCTCCTGAAACCTATGTATATGTATACGTATATAGTACGGTATACGTATAATTATAGTCCAGAAAGAAGAAATAGACAACGGGAAAGAAAAAAATTTGAACAGCCAAAAATTTCCCAAATTTGGTGGAAACATAAATTTATGGATTCAAAAAACATGGAAAATTCCAAGCAGGATAAATATTCATAGCAAGAAAACTATACCAAGTCAAACTTCTGAAAACCAAAACTAAAGGAAAATCCTGAAATCAACCAGAGAAAAATGACATATAACTTTCAGGAAAACAAAGATTCAAAAATGGCAGACATCTCATTTGAAATTACGGAGAACATAGTAGAAGCAGTATTTTTGGTGCACTTCATAGTGCTGAAAGACAAAAACTGTGAACCCAGAATTCTCTATCCAGTAAAAATAACTTTCAAACATTAGGTGAAATAAATCTATTGTCACCTAAAAGAAAAACAAAAAATTTTTTCCACAACAGATGTTGATCTTCTAGAAATGCCAAAGGAAATTTTGAGGGAAAAGGGAAATAATACCAGATCAAATTCACATCTTTACGGAAGAATAAAAAAGCTTTAGAAATGGTAAATATCTGAGTAAATATAAAAACCACTCTTTTTCTTCTTAATGTCTTTAAAATACACACGACTATCTAAAGCAAAACTGTCTGGTAGGGTTTATAATGTATACAGATGTGACACATATGAAAAACTATAACTAAAGACTGGTAAATATAAATGGATCTACAAGGTTCAAGGTTTCCAAATTTTATGTGATGCTACAATATGAATCCTAAGCAGAGTGTGAAGAGTTAATGATGTTCAGTATGCCCTCCAGAGGAATGACTTTAAAAATGCAAACATATATAACTAAGAAATAGGTAAATTAAAAACAGAATTCTAAATAATGTTCAAATAATATATAAGTGGGCAGGATAGAAAGAAACAAGGAATAAAAGCAAAAATGACAAACAAAAAACAAATAAAATTGCAGACCGAAGTCTAATCAGCATTATATTAAATACTAACAGACTAAATGATCAAATTAAAAGACAGAGAATGACAAACTATTGTCTATAGAAGACTCACTTTAGGTTCAAAGATACAGAAAGGTTGTAAGGAAAAGAATGGAAAAAGCTATAGCACATAAAGAACAATCATAAGAAAGCTGGAAGAGCTATACTACTATCAGACAAAATAAACATCAAAATAACCAGAGATAAAGAGGGATATTCCTTAACAATAAAGGGGTAAATTCATTAAGACATAAAAATTATGAATGTGATTGGACTTAAATCATTTTCACAGGACCCTCTTATAGCCACATATAAAATATACAATTCCCAGGACATAAATCTCAACTTTCTCCCTCTAAACCTCCTCCTAAAAAAATTTCACTCCACTTTCATTACTTTAACTACTAAACTTCTGGCTCTTAATCCTGCTTTTCATTCAGAACTATATACTGAATTTTTCACTTTTTCTCCTACATATGTGAACAGAATGAAAACAAAATACAACATATCAAGACGTGTAGAATGCAGTTAAAGTTGTGTTTACAGGGAAATTTGTAGCTTTAAATGACTACATTAGAGAAGAAAGCTCTCAACGTCGATAATCTAATCTCTAAGAAAACGGAAAAGCAAGAGCAAATTACACTCAAAGCAAGCAGCTGGAAGGAAGCAGGAATACAAAAACAGAGGAAATCAATAAAACCAGAAGTTGATTCTTATAAAAGAACAATAAAATTGAAGTTTAGCCACACCAGGGTTTCTCAACCTCAGCACTGTGGACATTTTGATCCAGATAATTATTTTTCTTAGAGAACCGTGTCCTATGTGTTACAGATGTTTAGCAGCATCCCTGGCCTCTATCTACTAGAGGCTAGTAACATTCTCCGTCCTCACATTTCTCAACCAAAAATGTCTCCAAATATCGGCAATGTACCCAAAGGGAACAGGAGTTGGGAAGGAATCATCCCTGGTTGAGAACTACCAAACCAGACAGATAAGAAAAAAGAGAGGACATAAATGACAAAAATCAGGAATCAGAAGGAACATCACTTCTTACCCTATAGAAACTAAAGGATTCTAAGGGAATATTATCAATAACTATAAGCCAACAAATTAGATTATACATAAAAAATGGAAAATTTTTTTTTTCTGGAAAAAAATAAAGGGTAAATTACAAAAAGTACCACTGCAAATAAGCAGTAAGTACCTTACTAAAGATACACAATGTCATGTACATACGGAAAACTAGGGGCTAATTGTGGAAATTCATGTTGCAACTGTGTGAATAAAGTGTATTGTAAGATTTTCTTTTTAATCATTTAAATATATGAGTATATGTTTTCTGCAGCAATTCTAACAGTACAAAAGTACCTAAACTAAAATTAGGAACTTTACATCATTTCCCTCCATTTCTCTTCCATTGATATAACAACAACTACTAACAATCTGACATGTTTTGTCTAAGGTAGGTATATAGCCTTCCCTTTGTTGGCCTTGCTCATACAAACATTACATACATATATAATAGCTTATTTTGTACAAAAATGAGAATACACATTTAGAGTTGTATGAACCAAAGAAACTTGAGTTTTTACTTAATATATTAAATTGAAGACTCCAGGATTAATTCATGTAGTTCCACATAGAAACTATATGCTGCTTATATCATAAATAATTTATTACTAAGAGTTGCATAATATAGTTTTAAAGTTCCACAGTTTGGCTATATCAAAATTAATTCAATCATTCTCACATTGATGGATATTTAATTTGTTTCGATTTTTGGTATTACAAACAATGCTAAAATAAACATCCCCAAACATTCTTTTATATATTGATACTTCACTGCATTTAAATACATTTCTGAGAGTGAATATGCTAAGTCAAATAGCAGGTATACTGTAATTTTAATAAATATTGCCAGAAACTTTTCTCCAAAGTTTGTTGCACCACCAAGTATAAGACTACCCTATTTTCATTTCCCTCAACAGCATTGAATATTGTCATTCTTCAATTACTGCCCATCTAACTACTGAAAAATATCTTTATTTTCATTAGCAATTCCTGATTTTTCAGGAATTAAAGAATCTTCTCAATGTTTACTGATTATATGCATTTCTTCTTTCTTGTACTTCTTCCTTGAACTATAAATTCCTAATCTTTCTCTACCAACTGGAGAGCCAACTGGATTATCTTCTAAACAATGATGGGACAATCTTTCACTGCTAACTTACAAGGGCTGTCCAGAAAGTATCCAGCCATGTAACCATTCTTGTTATATTGACAATGGCTGGATTTTTTTTTCAAGATAGCCCTCATATACAGTGTTGACTGATTAATCCAAGGTACTATAAACAGTCATTGTATTAATTATACAACCCCAGGGGGCAATATTCAGGGGTTGGTCCCCCACTGGTGGGCTACAAGGTGGTGAGAGGGGAAGTCTCTGGTGGTGGTATGGTGGGCTGCATTTTCAGTGGTGATGCTGGAGCAGGGCCTTCCAGGCTGTGGTGGGAAAAGTACACAATGGTGGAAGCAGTGTACGTAAGTGTTAAAATACAGGTACAGAAAATACGTTTGTTTTTTTTGGTTGGTCGGGTTTTTTTGTTTTGAGGAGGTATTTATGTAACAACACAGTGAATATGCTTGGTACATCTATCTCTGCACTAATACAATGAACATCCTTGTACATCTACCTTAATTGATGAGCATAATATTTCCAAAGGCCAGAATCTAGTACAGTAACTTTCTGAATTAAAACATGCAGAAGTTTTAGATTTTGCTAGAAAAAATACAACCTATTAAAGACCTTCTGTGGGCTTAGCAATGATAATAATTTTTCAATGTACTAGATTTAATTCACTAATGTTTTATTTGGGATTTTTCACATTTACGTTCCTACAACAAAGTCAATACTTCTCTTATACTCTGTCAAGGTTTTGATATCAATTTAACAGTATGATAATAGAGATATCATAGAGTGAACATTTTTAATATTCTTTTTACATGCTTCTCGTGTAAATCCCATAATAATCATATGGTGTCTCTTTATTTCAGACATCATGCAACTTTAGAAATTCAAAACTCCCCTAAGGTCACCCAGCCATTGAATGACAGAGTCTACATTTCAGAGTAGGGACCACACTAATAACCAATGTTCTCTGCCACCTAACATCTTTTTGTCAACATTCTAGAACTAGCACTGGCATTGGATATTGTTTGAAAAACAGGGTGTAAGGAGTTCATACAGAGGTAAAGTCATAATGATTTTTTAGAAACAATGCTTTGAAGATCAATTTCTTCCACAGTAATTCCATTTTCTACTTCTTAAATTTATTTGAGAAACTTCAATTTTGACTGAAATCATCTATCAAATGTTTGAACATTCTTAGCATCTACTTTTAAAGAACTAAAAAAGCATTCCCAAAACAAGAGATTAAAGCTTACCTTGACTTTGAGCCAGATGAAGAATTTTTGATGTAACATATCTGGCAGAATCTGATTCTGCAGACTCAGTATTGATCTTCTCCAGCTGAGTCAGGAGTCCAACAATCCGAGAATTATTGGTAAGGCTAAAAAGAATGTTATTTTAAATTAGGGCACATTCCACATCAACTGTAAATATAATACTATAAAGATCACTGTTAGCACTCACTTCAGCAGCACACACACTGAAGATCACTGTTAGAGAAAAAACTCCACCCTTCTAAAAACACGAAACATTTATACACATCACATTTCCTTACTGCCTTTTATAACTTAACATTGCTAAAATTTTACTGATTTTTTAAGTGAGAAACATATTCTATTTCAGAAATTTACCTATATTTACCAATTTTCAGAAGAATTAGTTCATGTCTTACAATCCCTCCCAAGTAACTAATGTATTCTGGTTTCATGTACCAATATGAACTCACAGATTTTAACACATATGATATGTTATATCCCCTGCAGTTATTATTGTTAAAATTGTCCTATCTTTGATCAATGGAAGCCTCTTCAAGTTGGTTCCTGAGTCCTTTTGACATATCAATCTTCGCTAGATAGCTTCTTAGCTTTCTGGTATAACAAACAGTTATTGCTCAGCACTCTTCAATGTACTCTACAAAACTCTTCAAAGTACCTGAGACCCTTTCAGAAAAAACTGCAAGGTCAAAAACTATTTTCATAAAAATACTAAGATACTACTTGACACTGTATTGATATTTACACTGATGGTCTGAAGGTAATGGTGGGTAAAGTGCTGGCACCATGCCACAAATCAAGGCAGTACCAAATTGTACTAGCAGTTGTGTTCTTTACCACCATGTACTCAGTAAAAACAAAACAAAACATTAATTTCACTGATAAGTATACATCTTTTTAATATTCTGTGTGTGTATAAACATTTCAGGTACACACTGAAATATAATTACCTTGGGGTAAACTGTGTGAGTGTTTAAACTGCAAGATGAAGTGGCCACATTTTTCACAGAGCATCATTTTTACTTTAAAAAATAACTGACAATGACTATTCAGACTGGGCTTTTTTGGTATACATTTCTTAGAAATAATACAAATCAAAAAACAAATTGAATCTATCATTTCAGGGAAAAACTGATCAATTTGTTGACAATAATAAAATTTGAGTTTTGGAGTAAAAATTAAAATTTTGAACAACATGGATCTACCACGACCTTGACAGCTCCCCACTAAAGAATTCTTCTGATAAAAATCAATGATGGTACTAATGAATGTAATTTTTAATACTATGTAACAAAATGTGACAATATTTAGAAGATCTGCATAACTCATGGAATCAGTATTTTCCAAATGACCAACATGTGATGTTACAAATTCAGATATGGGTAAAAGAACCATTCAAAGTGCAAGCAAGATTAATGTATTTTAATGTTAACAGAGAATAAAAAGCTCACTCATATGGTTTCAGATTCCCACTGCAAATGTAAGAAACTACCATTTACCACGTTTTAGTGTAATATCCATGAATATCCATTTCAATTTCATATATGACTTTATTTCCAAAGTACATTATTATTCAGAAATGTTTATCCCTCATGTATAACTATTACTCTTGCTTTAATCACCTTTTTACTATTTTTCTCCAAATATTGAACACACAAATTTATTTTCCTCCATCATAAATCAAATGACAATTGTCTACAATTATCTGAAAAGGCTTTTTATTCAAGTACTCTTTTTTTTCCAATTGCATATTTATGTGTATCCAGAGTGCTTTCATATCCTACAATAAGAAAACCACATACACACAAAATATATATATGTAAAATATACACACTGATACATATATCATGACAGATTGAATTCAGAAGCAGATGAGAATCCAGCTGTCTTCCATTAAGCCAAACAGTAAAGGTGTTTGCAAAAATATAACAAAAATAATGCCACACCTCACTATTTTGAAAATAAAGTTATTTTAATATAAAATGTTATTATAAATTGGGTTTATTATTATTTCTAAATGAGTAACAGTTTTAATTTATAATATGGCAAGTATAAAGACATAAAATAACCTAAATCAACAAATACTTTTTGGAGTCTTGATTAATTTAAGTGCATAACGAGGTTTTTGGGGTGTTTTAAAGATTTATTTTATTATTTTGAGAGCAGGTGAGAGAAAGAGAAAAACGAAGAGGGGCCAGAGCAGTCTCCACAGTTGTACATCATTAGTTTTTTTGACACAGTTTCATTCCACAGATGGATGTGGGGCTGCATGGGGCAGAACTGGACTGGGTCCTCCCTCATGGGAGGCAAGAACCTTTACCACCATCCTGGCAATTATCAATTGTGAGCAAGTGTTCAGCATGTGGATTTGCATGGGCCAGGGAGGGAATTCGATCCCCAGACCTCACTGTTGGCAAGGCAAGTGCTCAACCTGTTAAGCTATCCTGGCATCTACACAGAGATTCTGAGCTGAACCTGTTCAAGGCTTATCTTGTACATTTTGTGCCCCTGATATGAAACTGACCATTTCTCTAAAGAGTCGTAGTTATTTTTGGTTTACATACTAGGGAAAATATATCTTTCAAAAGAGTCCCATAATCCAGATCGAAGAGAAATTTGCATTATAAAAACCAAAATTCTGAAATTTAATTAATTTTTTAATTTTTAATTTTTTCAATTATTTTTCTCTTAAAGGTCATGTGTTAGCATTTTTCAGTAGCTAAAAAAAATCTACTATTCAAAATTCTAAAACACACAAAACACACTAATCATAACACATTCTTTAAAAGAATTACTTGTATTGTTTTTGACAAAGAGAGAGCGACAGAGACAGACAGAGAGAAGGAGGAGGGCCCAGAGCAGTTTCCATAATTGCACATCATTAGTGTTCTACACAGTTTCATTCCACAGGTAGAGGCAGGGCTGCGCAGGGCAGGAACCGCAAGGGGCTTCCCACCTGGGTGGGAGCCAGTCCGAGGGCCTCCCACATAGGAAGCTCACCCCAGTGAGAGCCGAACTGGGGACACGCCCCAGTTCAGCATATGGGTCCACATGGGCTGGGGCCAGGATTCGATCCTCAGACCCCGGGACTACAAGGTGAGCACTCAACCCGCTGAGCCATCCCCATAACACATATTCTATTCCATTTCAAACTAAGAGTTTGTTTTGTCAGTAGCTCTTACAATTTTAAATTAAATTATACCACAACAGAAAATAAAACTTTCATCTAAGTTTCATCTAAGTGATTTCTTTCTGAGAACTATGATTTTTCAAATGATGGATGGATAAATTTTTTGAAGGAAGGCAAATAAATGAAATTCAGAATATAGGCAAGTCAATTTCTATATATATACTTTTTTCATCTCCAGAACAAAAACTGAATGAAATATTCTAAACCACCCTTAACTCAGCTCTAAAAATTAAGGTTGCTGAAACTAATGTTAACAGAAATCACAGGGCAAACACCAGAGGGCAGCTCTACCTTCTGATAAATTTTTAAACTGGGAAATTCAAGTTTTGTGAAAGCACAAAAGAAAGAAAAAAAGCTATATAGTTATTCAATGAATAATTTGAGATGTATGTGCCCAGAATTACTCTATTCTTTTAAATAAATCAAAATGAGGCTAAGATCAAATTTTGGAGGTTCCATTTTTAATTGTTAATTATCTAATAGTGAGAAAATTATGAAACTGAAAATATGATCAATGTGAAACACATCATATCAAGTTAACCTTCAAATGTATATTTTAAAGACATTATCCCTCAAATACTCATTTCATTGTAGTAGTCTTCTAATTTTAATTCTTTGAGTTTACACTGAGTTCTAGAGCTATTTTCCCATAAACATAAGTTTTCTTGGATATTACAAAAGTCCCAATGGTATACAGATATTACCTTTGTAACAAATAATTTCTCAAGCAAACATAAGAACTATAGAACTTATCTACATATTATAAATTTTATTAACTTTCACCAGAAAATGTAAATCAAACACAGAAAATAAAGATGTCCTCATAAATAAGTAAAGACACCCAACAGCAAAAAAAAATCCATAAAAATATACTAAAGTTTTAGACTTAAACAAGACTCACAGAAATTAGGATTTAATTTCAAACAATATTGTTTTATTTTGAAAATGCACATTATTATCTTTCAAAAATGTTTGCTTCTCATTTATAACTCTGTTTAAACTTTATTGTTTGTCATTACTTTTGCTTGTATGACATTTTTACTGTTTCAAAAAAATTTAAAATACATAAAACTTTATTTTTCTCCATCATAAATCAAAGGAGGTGAAAAATAGGAAGTTCATTATCATTCTTTAACAGAAACAGTTATTTACATATGTAAGAAAAATTATATTTTAACTGGAAGTGAACAATAACTACTTCTCTGATTATTTCTAATGTAATAATTAAATGCAATAAAGGCTTTTTAACAGTTCTAGCTTAATACTACAAAGTGATTTGTTAAGAACAACCAGTAAAACCTTGTTAAAATTTTAAACTACCTAAATTTATAATAGTATTAGCAAAAATTAATCAAGTTGTCCTTTAAATTCCTTCATCAAAGCTAATTAAATGGTAATTATTTTATATTCATAATTTTTTCTTCTCTGGTCATGTTTTACTGGGATTTTAGATAAGAGTTCATGGCTAACCACTTTTTTTTTTTTCTACTTTTTTTTGCCATATTTGTTCTATCTTTCACAAAAACAATAGTTTTAGTCAAGCATATGACCACCATGGTAAAACCACATTAATCAGCCTTGTTTTTAGCTCAAAAGAGAAGTTGGTGAAGGCCAAGTCAGAGCTTCTCAATGGTAAAAGGAGGCCTCATAATATTTTTATACTTAAATATATGGTGATGGAGGGAGAGCTGATTCTGGGTGGTGAGCACATAATCCAATACATAGACAATGTAATATAGAGTTGTACACATGGAACCTATGTAATTGTTACCAACCAATGTCACCCCAATAAATTTAACAATTACAAAAATATATATTGGAGATCCTCAAAGAGCTATTATTTTTGTGGGATTAAACAGGAATCTGACAATCTAAAAGACAGTACACTAAACACTACAAAATACTGCTGGAAGAAATTAAAGATCATAAATAAAAGAGATATACCATGTTCAAGGGTAAGAAGACTCAACACTGTTAAGATGTCAACTCTCCCCAAACAAATCTATACAATCAAGGCAATCCCAATCAAAATCCCAGCAGGCTACTGTGTAGAAATTGTCAAACTGATGCAAAATTCCTATGGAAATGCAAACACACTTAAAATAGGCCAAATTTTGAAGAAAAAAAAAGAAATGGTGGATAAACACTAATGTTGAGACTCATAAAGCTACAGTTATCAAGGCAGTGAGGTATCATCACTAAGACAGACATCTAGATCAATGAAACAAAAGAGTCGAAAAACAGAACCACACATACATGAAGAACTGATTTTTGAAAAAGGTACCAAGGCAATTCAATGGAGAAAAGATATTCATTCCAAAAATAGTACTGAAACAATTGGCTATCCATATGCCATTAAAAAAAAAATTTATCCATATCTCATGCCATATATAAAACAATTCAGAATCAAGTACAAACCTAAATATTAAAATTATAAAACTTCTAGAAGTAAACAATGGTACACATGGGTAATGGAAATATTTTAGATAAGACTCTAAAAGCATAATCCATAAAAGAATAAACAAAATAGACATTATCAAAATTTAAAAACTTCTGATCTTTAAAAGATACTGTTTAGAATATAAAAAAATAAGACTGAAAGAAAATGTTTGTATCTGATAAAGGAATTATGTGTATAAAATAAAAAGAAATTCACAAACAATAAAAACAACAAATACTCTAATTTAAAATATGGAAGATTTAGAAAGATACTTCACCAAATAAGATATGCTAAAGGCAAATAAGTGCATGAAAAGATGCTCGACACTCTTAGAGAAATACAAATTAAAATCACAATCACATACTTATATGCTCCTATATTTTTGTGTTTTTTTTGTTTTTTTGTTTTG